>JAXIVD010001250.1:0-93965 GCA_036785275.1 Cancer borealis | reverse complement strand
CTGCTTCTCGCTGTCCTTCCCTTCCGTTACCTCTATCAATCACTCCATCAGGACTCTCCCATACACTTTTTTTTCTGGCAAAACGTGTTCCTCTCTAATTATTACTTTCATCCTTACTACTTTTAACTTAATGCAGGGGTATAATATTTACCTTATTCCATTCATCAGTTACTTCTCTCTGTTTTCATGCAAAATCACAAATCAGACACATTCATTCAACGCTTTTTCTCATTCTTATTTCAATACTTCAGCAGCTATTCCAACCATTCCTGCAGCTTTACCACACTTAAATTTGTCAATTACTTTCTGTACTTACTTTCTATAAATTATTTTCTGTACACATGCACGCTTCCCATCCGCTTTCATATCTATGCTCGACACTATTGCTTCCCTTTCTGTTTTCTCATTCATTACACTTTCAAAGTATTCACTTTTTCCCACGTACAAAAACTCCATCCTCTCTCTTAATTCTCACATTAACACCCCTTACTCCTCTCTCAATCTTAACTTTTTTTTCCAAAACAACTTTTTTATTTTCGTTACATTTTTCACCCTGTTTCATACAAAACTCTTCATCTACTCTCCTTTTACTCGCTTTCATTAACTACTTAATCTTCCTATTCCAAGACTTGTACTCAGTTCTCCTTACTCGTATCTCTGATGCATTTCTTTGCATAATTTTCTTATATGTATTCCTCTTCCCTTCACTAGCCTCTTCTATTTCATCCGTTCACCATGCATTTCCGTTCCGCTGAACCCTCAAAGCGCTTCCGATTCTTCTTTGATGCTGTTAATGACGTGATGACCATTGTTGTTTTGGTTTATGGTTGGGAGGCCTAGCCCTTTTCATGGCCCCACTTAAACACAGACAAAACATGGCGTATCAAAAGCTTCACATGGTAAATAGTAATGTTAATGAATAGTAGAATTGTCCAGCGGAGGAATTTCGTAGTTGCTATTCTTTTAATAAACTCCTTTGTAAATTGGTTAACGTAATGAATATTTTTAATTTGAAGCCGTAGCCATATCAAGAAAATGGCATTATGTTTACCATGAAACAAGGCTGCACGAGCAAAATCTGAACTGCTGAAGAAATTAAACATGACCAAACTGCTCAGGGTAAGACCAATGTAACTTTTTAAAAGTGGAATGTTTTGAACATATAAGTACCAGTTGTGTGCAATAGTAATGTTGTAAATAATAAAATGATAATTAGAAATAAACAAATTGTCACTTATAAAAGATAAATACCATTACATGGATAAATTACTGGCTATTTAAATATAGATAAAAAGTGGTATTGTTGCTGTTTACCAACACTCATTAAAACAGTCGTTATGAGGTCTCACATGTGATCGGTACACAGATCTATTGCATTTCGAGAAAGCCATACAGTAATTTGTGAGCTAGCCTATAAACCCCAATTAAGTTAGCCCACACAGGTTAGCTGTGAGTGCAGATATACCATATTCATGAGATTAGTTGCATGTCTTGCTTACGGTTAAGTTCAGTAGGAAAATAACTAGTAACCTAAATTCTTGGACCAAAACTCTACTGACTGGAGAGTTAAGAAGCCCAGGGAAAAAAATGGGGCTTTAATTTTGTTTCTAAATATTACTTGCCAAATTATACGTGCGTCTTATATTCCAGTGCGTCTTATATGGCGAAAAATACGGTAGATCATGCATTTTCATGCTATTTGTCGACTTTGTGAAACATCTCACACATATAACGAGACTGTGGTGTAATATGGGTGATATATATTTATATATATATATATATATATATATATATATATATATATATATATATATATATATATATATATATATATATATATATATATATATATATATATATATATATATATATATATATATATATATATATATATATATATATATATATATTTATGTATATATATATATATATATATATATATATATATATATATATATATATATATATATATATATATTCATTAAAAAAAATATGCTAATAATCCTCGTAAATCATGAAAAATACTTTTTTTTCCCTTAATATTGTGGAGAAAATTGTTTTATGATTTATCAAAACTATTGGTTTTCTTTCATATAGTAAGAATATATTTATATCACAATGTTATTTAATGTTGGGGCTCATTTAAGTCAAATTTTTTACAGAATTGAGTAACTTACTTCAATATTAACGGCAGCATTTTCATTGGTCACATTGAAGTTGTGGTAAACGAGAGGGTGGTGGCCCATGCTCTTTAGTGCCTCCTCCCCTGACACGTATGTAGCTTCTGTGCAGAGTAAGAAAAACATATGAAAGGGTTATTCAGAAATCAAGATTTGTATAATTATTTTATCTTACATTGATGACTTAATAGCTTAATATCAACAAACTTTCACCCTCCTCTAACAAATTTCATTAGCCACTAGAGAAAGAACTTGGATGATTTAAGTGACAATTTAATTTGCTGGCTGGGAAAGGAGCAGTTTAGTTGAGTTGGTGGACATGTGGTTAGTTATGGAGGTCAACAAGCATTCAAATCACCAACATGCCACCCCAATACCTTTTTTTTTTTAAATAAAAGAAAAGGCTGTAGAAGGTGGGGGTGTTATAAGATCACGTGCAAGGGTAATAAAAGGGAAAAAATAACTATATATATGGGGATAAAGAGAGGTTTAAGGAGATACAATGGTCTAGCGCTCGGGTGAGCGAGCCTAGGTTTCGAGTCCCCGATATTTGCTGACCACTTTTCATTCTTTGATATCACCGCCGAGTGGCCAAAGACTACCCAAATTGCTGCCATACTGTCCTCAGACGGGACTTACAACGTTATATGCTTCTGAAGCTGTAGCAGCGATTAGCCTCGCTTCGTTCTCAACATATTCAAGAGAGAACGTAAACATTTGAGGCGTCACTATAAAAATCTGATAACCTACGCCAAATAACAGGCGGGACAAATCCATCTGTCCCTTCATAAGCCTACTGGCGCCAACGGTTAATGATATAGAAAAAATAAGTATTCTCCTCCCAAAATAGAAGTATGGATCATAGACTGGAACATGTAATAGACCACGGTAGTCGAGATCGTGTGCTGTGGAAATCAGTTATCTGTGAGAGGCATATGGAGTGACAAGATGGGAGGGTGAATGCAATAAAAAGGATATATATATATATATATATATATATATATATATATATATATATATATATATATATATATATATATATATATATATATATACATACATACTATGGTGTGAGAACTTGTGCAAATGGAGTAAAATGTGGAGTGATAAAATGAGTGAAAAGAAATACATTGAGGTAGTTTGGTCATATTGAAGAAATGAAGTGATAACTTTGTGAACAAAGCGATGTAAGTGAAGCTGAGGATCTTAGTAGGAGGAAAAAGCTGATTGGGAGACGGAAGGATATGGTTAAGAAGTACATGAGTGAAAGAGAAACCAGTGGAGGGAGACGGCTTGAATAAACAAAGAAGAAGTGAAAGACCTTCTACTATGGCTACTCCCTAGAGGTGCACTTCTATAGTAAGTGAAGCATCAGATAATATATACTATCCTCTCAAAAAATAGTAATTTGCTAATCTAATTCTAAAATTTACTTGTAGTTTATCAAAATTAAAAAAATCATAAGCAAAAGTACACATAATAATCAAATATATAATAATTGCAAGCAAACTATACACTACTACTCACTTCATTAGCTCTTACCATTAGGTGGCCTTTTACTGATTTTTTTACTGTGTCTATACAATCACAATTTCATTAGGTTTCAATATTACTTTGACTAAATTACATCACAAATAAAGCCATAGTTACCAGTGATTTACAACATTACGATATTTATTTCATACTTCCCGTTGCAAGTAGTTACAACAACATTATAAACTATCTTCAACTAATAATAGCAATATAATGTGCAAAAAACTATTTACATAAGTATAGTTATCTACTTAGCAAAAAATAAGGCAATTTGAATGAAAATGGTCCTAACACCGAGTTCTTTTTTATATAATACTGGTGATGTATTGACCATTAAGCAGCAACTCTGATCATTACTAAAATCATGATGCCTTTTGAAACTTAGGAAACACCTATCACTTACTTTAAACATTTGCGTATACATAGGGTCATTAGCACGCTCTTTTAACATATATATATATATATATATATATATATATATATATATATATATATATATATATATATATATATATATATATATATAAATTTTTTATTTATTTTTTTTATTTGCCTTCATATGGTCTGCCAACCATATGACAAAACATGTTTCCTTATCATCAACCGATGTAACACTCAAGAAGTGGAACTGAATAAATTAAAATAATAAGTAAATAAATAACAAAGAACAGTAACTAGATATATGCATGTAAAGACACCACAGCTCACCAGGTAGTTCTGTTGCTGCTCTTGGGATATCAACAAGGATTCCTTTTTTCACATTTGATGCATTCACGATGTTACCTTCCAGAAAAATTTCCAGGTTGATGACCCGCGTATTGGAGGAGAGCTGCTCTGAGTTGTTTGCATAGGACTGCAAACACAAGGGAATGAATGCAAGTAAGATGTGTAGATTTATGGGAATACATGGAGGGGGAATATGTAATCAGCTTTGGATAGTGGTTTGGAAAAGTAATGAAACTACAATAATGTAAGTTACCATATCATTGTGTACTTGCAAAACATGACAGTCTCTAGTGTACATGTTACAAAAAACAAATAATAAAGTTGTAAGCCATGAGGTAATGAATAAAGTAACTATGAAACGTATCAACTACAAGACCTACATGAGTGATGTTTGGCCACTCAACAGCTGAAACAGAAAAGCTTCTGTTGCAGCCTTTCAAGTGCTGGTAATTAGATGGACAAAACCCTCGAGGAAGCACAGCATTCCCACCATCGTTGTTCAACTCCACCGTCATTCCTTCCTGCAGCACTTCCTCTGACAGTCTGTAAAACAGTGACAGAAGACAAGGATTGGTCAAGGTAGCTTAATTGGTGTAATGACCAAGAATACCCATGATAAAAATCTGTTCATAAATCAATATCATTAGCCTGTTAGAGGCGGTGACCTAGTGGCTAGCGGTCGGACATATCAGCTCAGGATCCCGCGTTAGAGCCCTGGCACATGCTGGCCACTTTTCTTTTAGTAATACCGCCGAATGGCCTAAGGTTACCCACATGCTGCCATAACACCATCTTCGACGGGACTGCAAAGCTATAGAGCTCCTTCACCTGACGTCACAACCAGATCCAGAATGTAAACAACCGCCATCTTTGTGGGCAAGCCGACTACAATATTTGGGGTATAATTACAAGCAAACACCGTATGACTTGCATAAAATTGACCATTTTCAACTATGGTAAAAAGCTGCTGTGCATACAAAAGTCACACCAGGCATGGAGAGGCATTTTTACAAGATTCCAGCCGACAAAGAAACCCATGACAAATGGCTTTCTGCATTAAAGAGAGCCCAGAGCAAAAATAAGCCTCATAAACTGTGGATGCCTTTATTTTTTACATTAAAAGGGTACCGGCTTAGGGAAATTAATTAAATATAAAAAAAAATGTTTGCTTGTCTCCAAACCCTGTAAAGAACATAGAAGGAGAAATAAAGACATGGGGGGACAGTTCAATTTAGTATGAGAGGTGTCTTGACACTCCTCTTTTGAAAGAGTTTAAGTCATAGGCAGGTGGAAAAACAGACAAAGGAAGAGAGTTCCAGAGTTTACAAGCGTAAGGGATGAAAGAGTGAAGATACTGGTTAACTCTTGCATTAGGTAGATGGACACAATAAGGATGAGAAGAAGTAGAAAGTCTTGTACAGCGAGGCCGCGGGAAGGGGGGAGGCATGCAGTTAACAAGTACAGAAGAGCAGTCAGCATGAAAATAGCGGTAGAAGATAGATAAAGAAGCAACATTGCGGCGGTGACTTAAAGAGTCAAGACAGTCAGTTAGAGGAGGAGAGTTGATTAGGCGAAAAGCTTTAGACTCCACCTTGTTTAAAAGAGCTGTATGAGTTGAGTCCCCCCAGACATTAGAGCCATGTTCCATACATGGGCTGTACAGAGCAAGCAGCTGGGAGGGAGAGAACAATGGACGCAGACACCATAAGACACCTAACTTCTTGGAAGCTGATTTAGCAAGAGTAAATATATGAAATTACCAGTTTAGATTTTAGTAAAGGATAGACCGAGTGTGTGTAATGAGGAGGAGAGGGGACGTTGAGTGTTATTGAAGAAGAGGGGGTAGTTATCTGTAAGGTTATGTCGGGTAGATAGTTGTAGAAATTGAGTTTTTGAGACATTGAACAAAACCAGGTTTGCTCTGCCCCAATCTGAAACTAGTGAAAGATCAGAAGTTAAGCGTCCTATAGCATCTCGCCTGGAGTCATTTAATTTTTGTTGGGTTGGGCGTCTGTTGTACGACGTTAAATAATGCAAGGTGGTGTCATCAGCATAGGAGTGGATAGGACATTGAGTCAGATTTAGGAGATCATTGATGAATAATAGAAAATGAGTGGGTGATAGGACAGAACCCTGAGGATCACCACTGTTGATAGTTTTAGGAGAAGAACAATGACCGTCCACTACAGCAGCAATAGACCGGTCGGAAAGGAAACTGGAGATGAAGGTATAGAGAGAAGGATAGAATCCGTAAGAGGATATTTTAGAAATGGAAGATTTATGCCAGACTCTATCGAAGGCTTTCGATATGTCAAGGCCAACAGCAAAGGTTTCATCGAAGTCCCTAGAATATGATGACCAAGATTCAGTTAGGAAAGCAAGAAGATCACCATTAGATCGGCCTTTATGGAAACCATACTGGCAATCAGAGAGAAGGTTGTGAGCTGATAGATACCTCATTATCTTCATGTTAAAGACAGACTCAAAGGCATTAGAAAGGCAGGAAATCAAATCAATAGGGCGGTAGTTAGAAGGATTGGAGCGGTAACCTTTTTTAGGACAGGTTGAATGTGAGCAAACTTCCAGCAGGAAGGATAGGTAGAAGTAGAGAGACACAGACGAAAGAGTTTGACCAGGCAGTGAGCGAGTTCGGAAGCACAGATTTAGAGAACAACAGGAGGTGTTGTGCCTGAACACTGCGCTTACTCATAATGCGAGCTGAGATTGCTGCCACCATCCTGCAGATTGCAAGCTGCAAGGAGCTTAACTATGGTAGTGTGTCGAAGTGAGGCGGGTGGATCTATTCTCCTCCTATGGTCGTCGCGTTCTCACAGTCGTTTGCAGGATTGTAGGATGCCAGCGGGATGTAAGTTACGTGTTCATTGCAATAGTTCACTCACTCACCTCAAACACTCACTCACTCTGATTAAGTAGTAAACTTGTATCACTACATGTTTATTTGAGTAAAATAAGGTACACGTGATGAGACCGAGTCAGGACGTCTGTTCCCGCCCAGAGCCAAGATAACAGTGACCCCAAAAACTTACAACTAACAAAAATGCGAGATAAACAAGAGACAACTCAGGAGGAAGCATACATATTCGTGTGAATAGATAGAATACTACAGAAAATGTCTTAATCCTTGGGCCCTAGGGACTGACAAGGTGCCTCGGTGGGAAAGGGAAGATATTTGCAGCTGTCCATGGTAGCGAGGTCAAAAAGGATTAGCACGGTCAGCGAATCTTATACCTACACCTGGGTAAACCTTGTATCTATCTCCGAACACCTGTGTCAATACACTAACGTACAAAATATTGTAAATACATGCATACATACATATTAATATATTAATTATAAGTTGCAATAGTACAAGGGCTTGGCAACGCTACCTCAACTGTCTTCAGTTGATTCCTAAAAATTACACAATGCAAAATAATGATATATAAATGTACCTAACCGTGTTACAAAAACATAGACAGCGTAGGAAAGTAGAAAAACAAATAAATAGTAACATGGTAATAAACTGCAAAATCAAAAATAATAAAAATACACATTAAAGGTGAGCAGAAATATTATCTACATATATTTACAAAAATACATACTATGAAATAGATTATACACGAGAACGGGTGAAATATGGATGAGCGGTGGACTGTGACACGTTTGAATTACGGGATGTGTGTTGAATATGTGGTGTGTGTGGGATGTGTGGGGGTGCTTGTTGATAGGCACATTTCCTAATGTGGCAAGCTTGTGCTATCATTGTCTGATGAGTGTTGAGGTTCAAAAGAGTGTACTTGTTTTTTACTTAAATGATGATAGGAAAGGGGCCGGTATTACGGGGATGGAGTTTTGTGTCACGTGTTTTATTGATGAGGAAGACAATGTCACCTACAACGAATCGTGGTGCCTGAGCTGTCTGATGGTGGCGAGCTATCATGTGATCCTTGGACTCTTGTAAGTGACTGCGCACTGCCTGATGAATCCGCTACAAAATGAATTAGTTGGAGCTTTGCATGATCATCAGGATTATAGAGAGGCTTATGCTTGTCAAGCAAGAGGTCGTAAGGCAACCGTTTGTCCACGCCAAAAAGAACGAAGTGAGGCGACTCGTTAATACTGGCATTGTACGACGCATTAATTGAAGCCGCTATGTGAGTGATCCACTTATGCCATTGGTCTGTAAACCCGTTTGCGATGTGTCGGATCGCAGATAAGACCTTACCGTTCGCACGCTCTGTAGCACCATTCTGAAAAGGCGCATAAGCAATGACAAAAGTCTGCTTAATGTTGAAGGTAGCACACAACTCTGCAATGATGGCATTCCTAAACTCTGCACCGTTATCTCATATAATCACGCGCTGGGTGGTAAATGGGTTAATGATATGCTCCACAAGGGCTTTTGCAGCTGAGGCTGCAGACTCATCTTGCAACGGTGCCAAGACAACATAACGTGAAAAAATGATCACCGCAGACAAATAGATACTGTTGACCGGAAGTCGCACGGGGTAACTTAAGAAGATCGATGCCCACTGTATCCCAAGGGCGAGCTGGAGTTGCGTATTGTTGGATAAGCACAGGACGTGAGGGGTGACTCTTGTGACGCACGCATGAGAGACACTGAGCTTTGTGATGAGACACGTCTTTTCTTACTGACGTCCACCAATAACGTTGTAACACTGATCTAAAAGTCCTGTCAATACCTAGGCGTGCAGTGTGGACACTCATGAGAGAGAGATAAGATACGGGGAACGAGTTAACGCGGGATAACGAGTTGCGTAACCGCCTTATTATAAGTGTTATCCGCTGGCGGGCGTCGTATTAACAAGCCCTCATGCAGATGAAACTGTGAAGGGGAGACAGGTAAATCCGGCAAAGTTGGTAACGTGTTACTTACGAGAGCACCGATTATTTTACCCAATAACGGATCATCACGTTGTGCATGCATGAGTTCCTCGTCTGAGAACACATTCTGAGCATTATTTATGAGAGGAGCGGCAACAGCGCGTGAAAGTGCATCAGCGACATGGTTAAGCTTACCAGGCACATATTCTATTTTGGGTCGATAATCCTCCAATATTACCATCCAACGAGCCAGTCTGCCAGTGAGGTTACGACCTTTGAACAAGTCCTTAATCGCTTTGTGCCCGTGTACACAGTAATTTTATATCCATAAATGAGATCACGGATATGTTTCAATGCCCAAATGATCGCCAAACATTCGAGGTCCGTGATGGAGTAGCGTGACTCAGGGCCGTTAACTCTACAACTTGCATACGCGATTGATCTGTCTTTCCCTTTGTCATCACTTTGCATCAGACAGGCTCCCATTGCCTTCCCACTTGCGTCAACTGCAAGCTTAAACGGCTTATTAAAGTCTGGGAAAGCGAGAACAGGGGCCGAGGTTAGGGTGCGTTTCAACGGCGTAAAGGCGTGTTGGTGTTCATCTGTCCAGATGTATGGTGCATCTTTCTTGAGTAGACTCAACAAGGGGGCCGATATTGTGGAATAATTACGTATGAACGCACGATAATATCCTGACATACCAAAGAAAGACTTGAGCTGCGTGACTGAAGAAGGACGTGGAAAATCGCGTACTGCTTGAACCTTACCGTCTGACGTATGAAGGCTGTTAGCGTCGACTGTGTGACCTAGAAAACCAAGCTTCTTGTTCAGAAAGTGACACTTGGAAAACTTAAATTTTAATCCAGCGTTAGTGAGTCGTGTGAGAACTTCATTCAGCAGCGCAAAGTGTGACGTCATATCCTCTGAGGCAATAATTACATCGTCTAAATATGCAAAAACACTGTTACCGAGCAAGCCACTGAAAACTTCATTGATAAGAAGCTGGAAAACCACAGAGGAATTTTTCAGCCCCATTGGGAGTCTCAAGTACTGAAAGTGACCTGATGGAGTAGAAAAAGGGGTTAGCGGGCGAGACTCTGGCGCTAAAAATACTTGCCAGAAACCAGACATGAGATCGAGCGAAGAGAATACTGAATTATGTTCGCTTAAAGACTGCAAAAGATCTGTCATAATAGGTAATGGATACCGCTGCGTTTCAGTACACTGATTCAGACGCCTGAAGTCTATGACTGGCCTGTAATCACCATCTTTCTTAGGGACAAGGAATAACGGACTATTCCAAGGAGAAGTCGACTTTTTAATTACACCATCAGCAATCATTTCCTGCACTTTCTGGTCCGCAACATTACGTAAGCTATGAGGAAGGCGGTAAGCAGGCAATGCGATTGCACTCGAGTATGAAAACAAAAGTTTCAACAGACGCGACTCGTACTCAGGGTAATCGAAAGGTATGAATGAACTTTTTACCTTACCTTCGAAATCATGAAATGCACTGTGATCACCCACATGCGTTAACGGTGATGCAAAAAAGGACTGTGGAAATTCGCTTTCCCGTATGGGCGCGGGATACACGAGCGCCTCACCGAGACATGTACCTGATTGCAACGTGATAGAACCATGAGTCACATTATGAATGAATATGAACGTGTGGCCATCACGAGCATGAGCTACTCATGACTCCAATAACGTACCTTTGACTCTAACCAACTCTGACAAAATGAGAATATCCATATCCTGTGACATGCCACTGAAACGAACAGGGACCATAACCACTGAATATGGCTCTAAAATGCTGTGGGTATTTAAAACCACACTTACCGTTGGCGCTAAACGTAAACACGACGCAAGGGAGGATGAAGGATGAGAGCAAGGCTGACTCGCGAGGGAGGAATTTGAGTCAGGACGGGCCGAGGGATGCGAAAGTCTCCGCAAAAGAGAACAAGGATTTGGCATGGCAAGGCACCTGTGTTTGCGAAAGATAAGGTATCCATCTTTTGGATAAATATCCACGCGCAAAGAACGAAGCGTAGGGAAACCCACAGCAGGTAATGCAAAGTCAGACAATACATGAAAAGCAACAGGGACAGGCTTAATGCGCGGGAAAAAAACGAATGGCGAGCGTTACAACACCGCTGCTTGGAACAATTTTACTGTCCGCACCATGAATATTTATCTGTGCATGCTGAGTGGGAAAGGCAAGGTACGAATCTTGACGCAAAGCGGTTAATAAACTTTCAGCAATTAGGTTGATCTATGCACCTGTGTCAATCATGAGAAAAAGGTGATGAGAAATGTCTTCCGCTTCGATAACCATAAGGCTCGCTGCGTAATTACCGCTGTGGAGTAACTCAACACGCTAAGTTTGTGAAGGCGAGATGCAAAATGTTTTTTCGTCCTGTAGGCGAATACTGTGCGAATCACTGATACGCCACTTACCACCAACATTATTACAGTTACGTGGTTTAACTGTAAGGAAGGGCGTGACGCTAAGTCCTTCCTTACCTACTGAAAATGCTGTTGTGAGCGTTGATAAGTCAGAAATCTGAACTACGACGAATCATGCAACTGAGTTTTGTGATAATAACACCACGAAGTCGGTGAGGGACTTTGGCGAGGGTGAGAGGGAGAGAATGAAACGTGATGGTGTGGTGTGTGGAGGGAGGGTGCATGACCAGATGTTGTATGGTGGGGAGGGGGAGGGTGATGAAGCATAGGAGGTGCGGGAGGAGGAGGAGAGGGAGGGGGGCGGGGAGGAGAAGGAGGATGAAAACCAGAGGTGGAGGGAGGAAGGTGGGTGAGCGAACGTGGTAACGGGGGTCCATAGGGACGGGAGGAGGGTGGGGGGTGGACGGTAGCGCCTACATGAGAGGAAAGAGGATGAGCGGGTGTGAGTTTGGATTGAATTTCCACCTTGAGATCATGAATAGTGGAAGAGGGGTGGAAGAGGATTTCACGTGAAATATGAGATGCGTCAGGCGTGAGTGAATTGGAAATAAGTTGATAAGACATGAGATTCAGAAAACTATCCTTAGACATAGTATCGCCATTCATCCCCTGTGAATTTTTGAGGGAGTAAACCAATTCAGTCCTGAGTCTACCAGCTAACCCAGCAGCAGTCTTAGGGGACAAGATGCTGTGATTCGTGAGCAAGAGGTCTGAGAAGTTACGCAGGGAGGTTAGGTACAGGTCCCTGCTGGAGGAAGCAAACTCCTTAATGAGGTTATCACAAAAAGCCTCAAAGTCAGTGCAATTGGAATAAAAGTCGTCTTCGAGCGCCGCTCCAGCCGGAGTCGAAGGGCTGTGGGACATACATTGTCTTGCAAAAGTTACACATTGTTCACTGTTAAAAGATGTATGAGAGAAAGCATCACGGAGGCGACGAATGAACATGAACACAAGGTACTGAGGATCGTCGCTTGACCATTGGGGGACGGACGATGGCGAGAGGGACACATGGTGCACAGGAGGGGCAGTGGAAGGAGGGGAGGGAGTGGAGGAAAAGGGTCCCGCGGTAGCGGTCAGGGATTCTGTATCGTCAGTCATGTTGAGAGATGATGAATAATTGACACCTGAACGAGTGTGTAATGGGGAAAAAGACATACAATAAATACAATAATACACAAAAACAAGAGGTGGGAGACAATATTTGATACGTGAAAAACACTGAGAAAAATAAACCGACACCGATGAACCCTAAAACCTTAAATAAAAGAAAAAATAATAAAGAATAAATAATAGAGGAGAAAGAGGAAAATAGAATAAAAGAGGTCTGTAACAAGCTAGTGCATGTGTCTACGTTACCGAACAGCAAAACGTATCCTTGGTAGAACCGCTGAACTGGTCACCACCTTCGTCAGGAGGTGGCGGAGGTGAGGGCGGCGGGGGTGATGAGGGACGGGGTGGTGGTGGACGCCTGGCAGAGGCGTGTAGAAGATGACTGGGAGAGGCGTGGAGGATGACGGCGATGCAGAAGGCGGCGGGAGGCGATCACAGCAACACCGGCCGAAGACAGTAGATAGATGATCCGAGGTGATGGACACGCCCGAGAGAGTGAGTGAACGAGTGAGAGAGTGGGTGAAGGCGGTAGTGAGGAATGTCCGTGAGCAACACAATAGCTGACAGGCAGAGACACACACACAGGCACGCGCGCAGACTTGGAGAGGCGTGTTTGACACGACGAGACTTGAGTTGAGAGAAGCTTGGCGAAGGGCGTGAGTGTTGCGTGCGAAGTGTAAAACTTGTTCACTTCAGAAGAGAGAGGAGTCACTGCCGTTTATGTGTGTTTATCTCAGAAGGAGCCGACGAAGGAGGAGAACCGTTGCAATAATTTGTTGACTACTGCAGAAGGCGACAACGGAGAGACACCGCTGCCATCATTTGTTGTGCCTGAACAGTGAACACGCTTAATCACAATGCAAGCTGAGGTCGCTGCCACCACCCTGCAGATTGCAAGCTGCAAGGAACTTAACTATGGTACTTGTCGAAGGCAAGGTGGGTGGATCTATTCTCCTCCTATGGTCGTCACGTTCTCACAGTCGTTTGCAGGATTGCAGGATGCCAGCGGGATGTGTGTTACGTGTTCATTACAATAGTTCACTCACTCACCTCAAACTCTCACTCACTCTGGTTAAGTAGTAAACTTGTATCGCTACATGTTTATTTTGATGAGACCGAATCAGGACGTCTGCTCCCGCCCAGAGCCAAGACAACAGTGACCCCAAAAACATACAACTAACAAAAATGCGAGATGAACAAGAGACGACTCAGGGGGAAGCATACGTATTCGTGTGGATAGATAGGATACTACAAAAAATTTCTTATCCCTGGGCCCTAGGGGCTGACAAGGTGCTTCGGTGGGAAAGGGAAGATATTTGCAGGTATCCATGGTGGCGAGGTCAAAAAAGAATTAGCTCGGTCAGCGAATCTTATACCCACACCTGGGTAAACGTTGTAGCTATCTCCGGACACCTGTGTCAATACACTAACGTACAAAATATTGTAAATACATGCATACATACATATCAATATATTAATTATAAGTTGCAATAGTACAGAGGGACTCTATCCGGACTGTAAGCATTCCGAGAATCAAGGCCAGAGAGAGCCCGTAAAACGTCACAATAAATAATTTAAATTTTAGGGATGAAGTAGTCAGAGGGTGGAGGGGTAGAAGGAATATGCCCAGTATCATCCAAAGTAGAGTTGGTAGCAAAGGTTTGAGCGAAGAGTTCAGCTTTAGAGAAAGAAGAGACAGCTGTGGGGCCATCTGGTTGTAGTAAAGGAGGGAAAGATGAAGTAAAATTGTTGAAAATATAATTGGCTAGATGACAGAAATCACGAGAAGAGTTAGAGTTGGAAAGACTTTGACATTTATTATTGATGAAAGAATTTTTAGTAAGTTGGAGAATAGATTTGGCATGATTACGGGCAGAAATATATAGGGCATGAGTCTCAGCAGATGGATGGCTACGATACCGTTTGTGAGCCGCCTCTCTATCATTGACAGCACAATAAGAAGCAGAGTTAAATCTGGGCCTTTTAGCTTTAGTATTAGAGAAGGTATGATAAATGTATATCTCCATGCCAGAGATGATCACCTCTGTTATGCGCTTGGCACAAAGAGAAGGATCTCTGACATGGAAGCAATAATCGTCCCAAGTAAAATCAGAATAGTACTGCCTCATGTCCTCCCACTTAGCATGAATGAAACGCCAGAAGCACCTCTGCTTAGGCGGGTCCTGGGGCTGCACTCGAGTGGTAGGACAGGTAACGGAAAAAAAGCTATGATCGGAAGAGCCCAACGGAGAGCTAAGTTTAACTAAGCTGAAGGGTTGGAAGTTAGGAAAAGATCAAAAATGTTGGACAGGTCTTCAAAGCGGTCACGGATAGGGGTAGGGAACTGCACTAGCTGCTCTAGGTCATGAAGGATAGCAAAGTTGAAGGTTTGTTCAATAGGTTGGTCAGTGAAAGAAGCTGAAAGCCAAAGCTTGTGGTGAATATTGAAATCCCCTAAAATGGAGATCTCAGCATAAGGAAAGTGAGATAGGATGTACTCCACTTTGGAAGTCAAATAGTCAAAAAATTTTACATAGCCAGAGGAATTAGATGAAAGATATACAGCACAGATGAATTTAGTTAGAGAGTGACATTGAAATCTTAGCCAGATGGTAGAAAATTCAGAAGATTCAAGATTGTGGGCACGAGTGCAAGTAATGTTGTTGCGCACATATGCGCAACAGCCAGCTTTGGATTGAAAATGAGAATAAAGAAAGTAGGAGGGAACAGAGAAGGGGTTGCTGTCAGTAGTTACAGGCAACTGTGTTTCCGTTAGGAAGAGAAGATGAGGTTTAGTGGAGGAGACACGGTGTTCTACAGATTGGAAATTAGAACTAAGGCCACGAATGTTGCAGAAATCGCGAGTAAAAGTATTAGAGGAAGTGTCAAGACACCCGAGGTCGTCAGCAAAGGGGCAGTCCAGCCTGGGGACATTTGTGGTCCCCTTCCCAGATGGGGACTCCGAGGCTGGGTTTGGTGAAGCCATTTCTAAATTTTGATTTGAAGAGAGTGTAAAATTGTAAGGTGTAGTAATGTTAAATTGTAAGGTGTAGTAATGTTATGTAGGTAGTAGAAGAAGTTGTCGTTAGAGGGCAGGTTGCAGCTGCTCGCTTGTGTATATGAGACACTAAGGGAACAGGGAAGAGAGGATACGGAGAATCACTCAGTCTGAAGCACTGCCTACATCCCCGCAAATACCTCTCCTGGAGTATGCTACCGGGCGGCAGGTGTCTACTGCCTACTCCTTATAGCATACTTATAGCTTACTTAACGTTTGACCAATGTTTACCAGGTTTGAGGTTGTTACTAATAGTTATCCTTAAGTTTTTTACATGGTTAATCTTGGCAAGTTCGGAGCCATTCATTGTATATCTAGAGTATTGATTATTGTACCGATACGCAAAACTTTATATTTATCAATATTAAATTTCCTTTGACTAAGACTAGAAGTTTGATTGAAAATAAAGTTTATCAGCGGTTGTAATTATTTTACTCGTGATTTTCGTATCGTCGCAAATTTTGATATCTTACAGGTGAGGTCTTCATCAATATCATTGACATAATTTAGAAAAAGAATGGGACCAAGTACTCAGCCCTTTAGCACACCACTTTTAACGTCTTGCCAATTAGATGATTTACCATTTATGACAACGCTTTATTTTTTCTCTGAAAGCCAGTCTTCAAACCAATTAAGATTTTTCCTAACTATATAATGTGACTATTCTTCTTAGTAATCGCTTATGGTGAACTTTGTCAAATGCTTTTTGAAAGTGATGATAGATTATAATATAGCTTTTGTCTCGTCATGACTGTCGAATACATCGTTATAGAAGTCAAGGAGATTCGTTAGGCGGAGAGCGTTAATTACGGAACCCATGTTAAGTATATTAATCATAATATTTTCTTCTAATAAAGTCACTAGTTTATCATATGGTATTAACTTATCAAATACCGATGTAAAGCCGATCGGTCTGTAGTTAACCGGTAGTGATTTATCTCCCTATTTTTGTATAGGGATAATATCTGCTAATTTTCAAATGTCGAAGATTCTTCCAGAATTTATGGATTTATTGAATAGTATTGCAAGAGGTTTCCTGATTTGACATTTTACCTCTTTAAAGATTTTCGGTGCAATAAAATCAAGATCAAAAGTTTTATTTACTTAGTTAGTTTACTTTAGTTACATTATCCTCAGTAAAATTAAAATCGTTTAAAGGAATAAAGTTAGGTTATACTGGGGTTATTTCCTGGATTTCATAGGTGTCTTCAACGGTAAAAACGATGCAAATCATTTAATATAACAGCTATTTCTGATCCTGCATTTCTTTTCTGATCGTCTTTTTGTTGTGATATTTTTTTTTTATAACGTACGTAGGTGTAAAATTCTTTGGGTTGGATTTTTACTAGTTGCAATATATATTTCAAGCCTTTTTTTTTTTACGCGTCTTAGTCTTTCATATTCTATATTATCGTTTTTATTTTGCGATAGTAAATATTTGTTCTGGGCGAGTTTTTTGTGTAATAATCCTCCATTAATTTAGCTGTTCTACCATTTTGTTTTGTTATATTTACATTTCCTACAAACTGGAATGCATTACTTAACGGCTCCATTTAGAATATTATAGACATTTGCGAATGATTTATTCATATCGGTTTCGTTCTCTACGATGCCCCAATCGCTATCTACCAACATTTTTTCTATATTTTTTAGAGTGACCTTTACACTATATGAAGATAAGTTCTTCGCTTAAGTTTTCTTTATCAACTTTGAGGTTTAGATAAAAAAATAAAACTATTTTATGATCGCTGTTGCTGAATTCTGGGCCCGTATTAACGTTACTTACTAGACCGTCGGTTGTTGAAAACATATAGTCTAGTGTATCGTCACCTCTCGTGAGTTCGTTAACGTATTGACCTAACAGATTATTATGTAAGTCATGGCCAATATGTTTTTTAAGTGAATTTCCCCATGAAATGACAGGAAGATTGAAGATTCCAAAAATTACGCTTTCAGATGAATTACTTACTTCGATGATCTGATCGTATAATTTTTTAGTAAGATAGTAAGTGTAGTAGTGTGGTGGTGGTCTATAAATTATTCCAGTAATATTTTTCTTTGAATATGTTTTTAGTTGTAAACATATACCATGTACGTTAACAATGTTTTGGGTCTGCAAGAATGTCGTGTTAAGACAGGTTTTCACGTAAAACAAAACACCTCCATCTTTGTTTGCAAATAATAGTATGATAAAAGATCTCTATTTTTTGTGGTTATCCAGGATTCCGACACGACAATAATGTGAAACTCCTCAGATAGTATTTCCATACTGCATGGTGTCACTTCCTTTTCGAGTCAGCTTCGGCTGGAGCGAGGAGTGGGTGGGGAGGAGCCTTTCACTTTGCTGTCCTTTTGTCTCTATCAAGTAGATATCATAGTAGTAGTGTAGCTAAACGGACAGCCTCGTTAGGTCCAGTAGGACTGTTGTTGTCTATTCTTCCTTTGTACTGCTTTGTACTGGTCCACTCTCTGACTACTTCATCTATAACATCAAAATTCTTCATTATGACGTTTTCCATGTCCTCTCTGGCCTTGATTCTCGGAAGGCTTACGGTCCAGATGGAGTCCCTTCTGTTGTTCTCAAAAAATGGTGCTTTCAAAAGCCTTCGACAGCGTATGGAATAAATGTCTAATCTATAAATCAACCTCCTACGGATTATATCCTTCTCTCTGTATCTGCATCTCCAGTTTCCTTACTGATCTTTCTATTGCCACTGTAGTGGACGGTCATTGTTCTTCTCATAAACCATTCAACAGTGATGTTCCTAAGGATTCTGTCTTATCGCCCACTCTTTTTTCTATTATTCATCAATGAGCTCCTTATTCTGACCCAATGTTCTATCCACTTCTATGCTGATGACACCATCTTGCATTTTTCAACGGCGTACAACAGACGCCTAACCTAATATGAATTAATTGATTCAAAGCGAGATGCTATAGGACGCCTAACTTCTGATCTTTCATTAGTTTCCAAAAATCTAAACTGGCAATTGTGTCCTATCGTGTCAGCGTCCCTTTTTCTTTCCCTCCAAGCTGCTTGCTCTGTGCAGGGGCCTTATCCGTCCATGTATGGAGTAAGGTTCTCATGTCTGGGGGGTTCAACTCACACAGCTTTACTTAACAGGGTGAAGTCTAAAACTTTTTGTCTCATCAACTGTCCTCCTCTAACTGACTGTCTGGATTCTTTAAGTCACCGACGCAATGTTGCATCTTTACCTTTTCTACCACTAATTTCATGATGACTGCTCTTCTGAACTTGCTAACTGCATGCCTCCATCCTTCCTGCGGCCTCGCTGCACAAAGCTTTCTACTGCTTCTTATCCCTATTCTGTCCATCTTTCGAATGCAATAGTTAACTAGTATCTTCACTCTTTCATCTCTTACACTGGTAAACTATGGAACTCTCTTCCTATGTCTATTTTTACACATGTCTATGAATGGAACTCTTTCAAACGAGGACTGTCAAGACACCTCTCACGCTAAATTGGACCTCCAGCCCCAGCCTCTATTTCTCCTTGTCTTCTTTACAGAGTCTGGTGTTAGTGGGATTTTTTTTTTTACTTATATGTGTTTGCCTTTAGCCGGTATCCTTTTAATGAATAATAAAAAAAGGATCAACATTTTTTTTTTAAACTACGCAGTTAATGATTTTTCCACTTCAGACAACATTGACCAAATTCATCCTTGAAAAACTGATTTCTAATGTCAGTTAATCTGTGATAGTAGTAAAATTGCAAGCCTATTCAATCAGCTGCTTAAGAAAAATGTTACTTTCATCTGAAGTGATAAACAGAAACACTCGTTTCTCTCACTCAAACATCCCCTCTGCACTGCTCCTGTTCTTGCACCTGGTTAGGTAAGCCCTCTAAGTAGGCAAGAAATTTAGCTCTAATACACTACAGTCCATGAGAGGCCAATGTTGAGTTGCTGCAGACTCATTGGTTAGCTGGAGCTTAGCTAGATTGAACTGTTGCTCCTTCTATGTCTCTTGCATGTATTCCTTTTCCCCTTTTTGTCGTTCCTCGGCTCTTTCTTATCTTATATTTTCTCTCAAAGGCTGGGGATATATCCCAGACAGACCAAGGCACTCAGCCAGGACTTGGAGCTCCTCGATACTAGAGAGTTTAAACATAGCTATTAAAAGTAAAACCAAAACACAAGACAATTATATACGACATAAACTGTAACCACATCAATTGTTATGCAAATAATGCAAGAAACCAAAAAGACGATAGGTTTTTGCGTTCACAATTCGTAAAAAAATATAATTAATAAATAAATAAACGAACAAAATAAATGAAAAATAATAAAAAAGATAAAAATGAATATACACACCCAGCACCATGTACAAGTCTGCACACACGAACACACAACATCAAACGTGGAAACTTGTTGTCCAATTAAACAACCATGGAAACAGCTCCACTCACACTAGTACACTCACTGCGGTAAGGGACGAGAAATATAGTGCCAAATGATGCACACGCATTCACAGCACCATGATCTCACCACCACAACAAAAGACACACACACAAAAGAAGAAAAAAAAATACAACACGGTTTAGCAATTGGCAAAGATGTGGCCTTCCGGAAAACAGTCTGATGGCCACATATTGTTAACACAACTTAACTAGCCGAATTCCTCTTGCGGCTACTTTGTCAAGTACACGAACAATCGGGTTGTTAGAAGGCTTACCAACCCGCACCTAACCACGTGACTGTTGAAGAGTTTAGGGGGAAAGCAGTAACAGGTTGCGGAAACACAGGACAAACGTGAGGAAGTTTACATGTACTTCACACACAAATCATAACCCAAACCCAACACAATACAATATAATCCTCGCGTCGCCACCATGCAGCTGGCATCATCACTTCTCAGCTCAATCACGTACAAACACTAGGTCTACCAAAAGCTGGACGAGGGAGATGACGGCAATGGGCAGCAGTACATCCACAATTCGGCCATTCAAAGTGGAGAGAGCGGGTATATAAAGCATAGTTAGAACTGTCCAGTCCCTTAAGCTGTCTGCCAACAAATACGAATGACAAAAACTTGTAAGCTCATAAATAATTCAAAATGGTTACCGAGACATCGATCGTCTAGGTATGGAAGGTTGAAAGGACTCAAGGGAGGCGATGGCCTAGTGGCTAGCCATCGGACATACCAACTCAGAGTTCCGAGTTCGAGTCCCGGTTATTGCTGGCCACTTTTCTTTGGTAATACCGCCGAGCGGCCAAAAATCACCCAGATACTGCAATAACACTATCCTCGACGGGACTGCAAAGCTATACGCTATACGGCAGTGGTTCCCAAACTGCGGGTCATGGCTCTCTAAAGAATTATGAAACTTTTTTCTAGGGGTCTTGGAGGGTCCAAGATTTTGAGGAAATGTCTGTCATTTAGGGATTTTTGTTATTTTTTTATACTATATTATATTTTATATATGGCGTGCAGTTGCTACAGTGCGTCATCTGCAAGAAGATACTTGCCAATGACAGCTGAAGGAGCATCTCGCCAAAGTTCATCCGAAACTGGCCAGCAGGGATTTGGCCTACTTCAAAATCAAAGAACACTAGCTCAAGTGGTCGAGATTGGATCATGGAACAGGAGTTCTCTTTCAACACAGCAAGATCGTCGATGCCTCGTACAAGATCTCCCTTCTTATCGCGAAGCAGAAGAAGCCACATACGATTGGAGAGACGCTCGTTAAACCTTGCATGGCAGAGGCTGCTCGTCTTGTTCTCGATTAGAGCTGTCTTAGCAAGTTTAATCAGATAAGTCTCTCGAACAACACAATTAAGCAGGACATCGATCACATGTCAAATATCTCGGCTCTTACGTAGCGAGGGATAGAGATCTAGAGAGAGAGAGATCGACCATAGGATCCAGACAGCGTGGAACAGCTGAAAGAGAACATCAGGGGTTCTATCTGACAAGAAAGTCAGTGCTAGAGTAAAAGGTAAAATGTACAAGACAGTCGTGAGGCCAGTGTTGCTGTACGGAGCAGAAACATGGCCGTTGAAAAAGGTACAAGAAAAGAAGCTGGATGTCGCAGAGATGAGGATGTTGAGGTGGATGTGTGGGGTGACGAGGACGGACAGGATATGAAATGAACGGATCAGAGGTACAGTGAAGGTGGTGGAGGCATCGGCGAAAGCGCAGGAGAGGAGATTGCAGTGGTTCGGGCATGTGAAGAGGAGAGAGGAAGACTACGTGGGAGTGAGAGTGATGGAGATGGAAGTGCAGGGCAGACGTGGACGAGGGAGACCTAAGCTACGGTGGAAGGACCGATTAAAGGAGGATCTCAGAGAGAGACATCTGGGGGAGGAGCAAGTGAGGGACCGGAACCAGTGGAGAAGACTAGTGAGGAGATGCGACCTCATATGAAAAATGGGAAACGCCAACAGATAAAAAAGAAGATCGATCACATGTCCCAGGATACCAAACTTCAGGTGACTCTCTCTCCCTTCTTCGCCATCCAACATGATGAGTCCACAGATATCGCACAGCTTCCACAGCTTTTGGTTTATGCTCGGTTCATCTGGGAAAATCAGGTAGAGGAGGAGTTCCTTTTCTGCAGCCAACTGATCACAACTACAAAGGCTGAAGATATTATGAACATGGTGTCAAACTTCCTCAAAGAGGAAAAGCTCTCGTGGGCAAAGTTGGTTGGTGTCTGCACGGACGGAGCTCCCAAAATGCTCGGCTCCAAGTCAGGATTTGTGACTCTGGTCAAGAAGAAGAACAACACACTGCCTGATCCACCGTGAGAGTCTTGCCTCCAAGACGCTCCCTGCTGCTCTCAAAGTCACCTTGGAAACTTTGATCCGCATCGTCAACCATATAAAAAGAGGGGCATTCAACACCAAGCTGTTTGGTCAGTTGTGCCAATACATGGATTCTGCCCACTAAGACCTCCTTTTCTACACATCTGTTCGTTGACAATGTTCTCGCGCGTGTATTTGAACCCTTTGACGAATTGCAAGTATTTCTGACAGCTCAAGGGAAGAAGACTGTGCAGTTGTTAAAGGACATTCGAGAGCCGTTTAATGGATGGTCGGTCTCCGCCCGTTAGCAGAGCGGGTTAGATTTATTTTAAGTGACGCCTCGTTTCTTTTTGAGAGGCTCATGCTGCCAGCGGATGCATCTCGAGCATATAGCTTTGCAGTCCCGTCGTGGATAATGTTATGGCAGCATGTGGGTAATCTTAGGCCACTCGGCGGTATTACCAAAAAAAAGTGGCCTGCTTATGTCTGGGCTCGAACTCGGGACTCTGAGTTGTTATGCCTGACTGCTAGGCATTAGACCACCGCTTGTACTATTAAGTGTCGTTCAAGCAAATTCCTTTTTGTACTTTTCTTGTGTTCCCATCCTACCTATCCTTTTCTTCTCTTCTCAATATTAGATCTTATTTATAAGATACTTCCGGGTTGTTTATCAATTAATATATTGGAATTAAGACTCTCGTAGCTTTTTTTACTTCAAGTGTTGTCAGTTTCTTTTCTTTCAATCTTTTTTTCATTAGATCTTCCAAATCTGGCACCACCTTAGTTGCTATCAACTGTATTTTTTCCTATATCGTTACTTGCTTTTTCTTATGTGGGGACAATATATTCCAATTTCTGTTAATCACTTCAGTATTTTTTTTTCATCATATCTTTATCTACCAACATGAATGTCACTAAATATTTTGTCTATATATTTCTCTGGTGATAAGTTGTCCTGTATTACCATTCCCAAATCTTTCTCTTTGCTTTATATTATTATGATATTGTGTCCTAGCTTGTGTGTCCATGTGCGTCTCATTTGACTCCTCCATTTCCAATGTTTTGTTTTTTTGCATTAAGTTTCATTTTAAATGCCTTGCTCCATTTACATATATCTTATTTATATAGCTTACAACTTTTTGGGTTTCCTATCTTCCTTAGAAATTTTGCATCTGCAAATAGATTTATATAACTGTTTACTCCTTTTATCATGTCAATTACATATTATAAAAAAAAACATTACTACAAGATAACCAGTGATGATAACACGTACTACTATACAACCTTCACTGGAGATCTTCATTACTCACCAATTGTAATGTGTTTTGAAACAGATATTTATCAAAAGGAGATAAGGTAGCCATGAGAGGGCACGCCTGGGGATTGAACCTCTGACAGTACAGGGAGTGTACCGACGTTTTACCAAGCAGAAAGACAAAAACAATTACCAAGGTCCAAGTGGAGTTTGGTCAACATTGACTGTCGTGTCGCTACAAGGGCAACACAGGATTATGTATCTAGCTATTTTCAATGGGATTAAATGATTGATTCACAATTTATTACTGCAAAAATTACAAGAATATGCGTCCCAATGTGTGGATTCACATGACATAACTAAATACAGAATCCTGCGCTGCCTTGTCCTGCCCTGCATAAACATGAGTAAAATAAAATATAAGTATTATAAGGAATGAGCAGGGGTGAAGCAGATGAAGATGGCTTTTCCATTAAATTAATCAAAGATGAAGAATTTGCACAAGATAAAGTTGCAGCATTTTTGGCCAACCTGTTCTGTACCAAGAACTTCGAAAAACTTCATAAGTAAACTTATTCACAAAGAAAGAGATATCAAAAGCCTAAAAAACATATCAGCCAATAAATTTACTACATACCTATTACAAAAGTGTTTATAGATAGAATAAGTGCATGGCTTAACTTAAATCAACCGAAAGAGCCGGCAGAATCCAAAGTGATATAAGGCAATTTTTTTTTCCATTTCTTGATTAATGACAGTGGATGTAATTAGCAGTTGAATAAACAACTAACCATATCCATACAATATTTTATTGATCTACACAAACCCATTTTTATCATTTATCTCCACAAACCCATTCTCATTCTTTATATATACAAGTAAATTCTCAAAACAAATGGAGCAATGAAATTGAAAGTTTTGCTTGGGGTGGATTGTAATTGGCAGACTGGCAATAGAGAAGAAAGCTAGGAAGGCATTTATCCTGCAGTGGCATGATGATGATGATGATGATGATGATGCCTTCTTAGCCAGGCATTATCTGATTTAGCGTATGTCTAACAATTACTTACATTTCAACACCCATTCTCATCCTTTATCTGCATAAACCCATTCTCATCTTTTATCTACAGAAACCAATTCTCATCCTCTATCTGCACAAACCCATTATCATCATTTATCTGCAATAGATTTACACCACCATCTCATCCAGCACACCTACTTTTTCAACCTCAAAGAAACACCGTTTGGGGCTTGAGCTATGTATGTCTCCCCATCCAAAGTGCGATTCTGTATGGCTAGGGTGATCGTGCGCACTACGTCCATCATCTTGTTGATCTGTGGAGGAAAATGTATGATTGAAAGGCTAAAATGGAAACAAACTACAGAATATGATGAAAGGAATACTAAAATATATAGGAATGTCAAGGAAATTGAATATGTGGTAAAAGGTATGCATGCATGGTGAATGAGAAAACAATATAAGTAAGAAGCTACCTAACTATATACCTGGCTAATGTCCCACTTAAGGAAACTTATCCATGACCAGGCATCCACACACATATATCCACGTGCATTCCTTCATAGATTTCCTTTTTGGCTTCTTAGGCAAAAATGAAAAAATTTTCATACCACACTGCATGACTGTCAGTCTCACAGCATAGTTAGTAACATGCGCGTCAGCGACCTGCATCACAACTGAGTTTCTCTTGCCACATCCATTTAGATCAATCTCCTTCCTCTCACCTGCCCCTATCATCTAATCAGATCAGATGTGGTATAACCTACTTATTGTGGAGGCTGTTAAGGCTGGGTTACGACTTTTTTCTTATTTTTTTAACATTAAAAGGACATCAAAAAAACGTTAAAAAATTCCCGCTTGTTTCCAGACTCTGTAAAGAAGAGAGTAGGAGAAATAGAAGCAGGGGGTGGAGATTCATTTTATCATTAGACGTGTCTTGACACTCCTCTTTTGAAAGAGTTCAAGCCATAGGCATGTGGAAAAACAGAAAAAGGAAGAGAAATCCAGAATTTACTAGTGTAAGAAATGAAAGAGTGAATATACTAGTTAACTCTTGCATTAGAAACATGGACAGAATAGGGATTAAAAGAAGTAGAAAGTATTGTGCAGCGTGGCCATGGGCGAGATAGAGACATGCACTTAGCAAGTTTAGAAGGGCAGTCAGCATGAAAATAGTGGTAGAAAAGAGATACATATCCAAAATTGCGTCAGTGATTTAAAGAATCAAGAGTCAGTTAGAGGAGGAGAGTTGATGAGACAAAAAACTTTAGACGCCACCCTGTTTAATAAAACTGTTGTGATTTGAACTCCTCCAAACATGAGAGCCATACTCCATACATGGACGGATAAGGTCCCTGTATAGTGCAAGCAGCTGGGAGGGAGAGAAAAATGGACGCAAACGCCATAGGACACCTAACTTCTTTGAAGCTGATTTAATAAGAGCAGAGATATGAAATTACCCGTTTAGATTTTTAGTTAAGGATAGACTTGAGTTTGTTTAACCTGGAGGAAAGGGGCACTTCAGTATGTTTGAAGAAGAGGGGATAGTTATCTGGAATGCTATGTCGAGTAGATAGTTGTAAAAATTGAAATTTTGAGGCATTGAACAGAACCAGGTTTGCTGCCCCAATTAGAAACTAGTGACAGATCAGAGGTTAGGCCTCATATAGCATCTCGTCTTGAATCACTTAAATCTTGTTGGGTTGGACGTATGTTTTACGACGTTGAAAAATGCAAAATGCAAGGTGGATAGGGCAATGAGTCAGATTTAGGAGATCATTGATGAAAAATAGAAAGAAAGGGGGTGATAGGATAGAATCCTGAAGAACACTACTAATGATAGTTTTAGAAGAACAATGACCGTCCACTACAACAGCAATAGAACGATCAGTAACGAAACTGGAAATGAAGGTACAGAGAGAAGGATATAATACGTAGGAGGGTAGTTTGGAAATTAAAGATATATGCCAGACTCTATTGAAGGTTTTTGATATGTAAAAGCCGACAACAAAGGTCTCACCGAAGTTTCTAACAGATGAAGACCAAGATTCAGTTAGAAAAGCAAGAAGATCACCAGTAGACCAGCTTTTCCAGAGACCATACTGGTTATCAGAAAGAAGGTTGTGAGCTAATAAATGCCACTTTATCTTCTTATTAAAGACAGACCCATAGGCCTTAGAAAGGCTGGAAATCAAAGCTATAGAGAGTTAGTTTAAAGGATTGGAGCGGTCACCCTTTTTAGGTACAGGTTGAATGTGAGTAAACTTCCAGCAAGGATACTCAGAAGTAGAGAGACACAGACGAAAGAGTTTGACCAGGCAGGGATCGAATTCAGAAGCACAGTTCTTGAGAACAACAGGAGGGACTCCATCCGGACCGTATGCCTTCCGAGAATCAAGGCCAGAGTGGGCATGGAAAACGTAATAATGAAAACATAAATTTTTTAAGATGAAGCTCCTGCCGCTTCTTCGTCCTCAACGCATCAAGAGCCACCAACAGGAGACTCTTCAAATTTGAAGTGCCCTCGATGTCATCAAATAGAGGTTATTGCTTGACATGGGTGCCCCAAGGAAAGGACGGCCAACAAAAGCTTCCTGAAGGAAAACACCACTCGGGTGATGACGATGCACATATCCCTTAGTGCAGCATAGGAGGCGTGACGCCACAGTTATTAAAAAAAAAAGATAAAGAAAATGTGTTTGATTATCGAACAGTACTCCTAAACTTACGGGAGGCAGACGTGGACGAGATGGTGGGTGGGGTTTCGTTCTGCAGCGGCGAGCCACAGGTAGGAGTACTCACTGTACTGGTGTGCGATGACTTTTTTCCCGGTGAGTAGCAATATAATCAAGCTTTTCTGTGAGTGAGGAGACTGCAGTAATGACACCTTGTTGAGATTCAGTGAAATAATTAAGTGCAGTCTATTGGCTTATTTTGTCATCAATGCATTGAGACAAGTCTTGAGAGCATCAAAGCGAGACTCAATGGCATCAAAACGCGTCTTTATAACATCCAAACGTGAAGCAAAAGAGGTGCATCAACACTTCAGAGAATCAACAGCATCTTGAAGTGTAGAAACTTGTGGGAAAGCCAGAGGGGCAACATTGGTAGGAAGGAAAGCGATTTGCAGTGCTGTCGGTGCGGGTGTCGGTATACGTGTCGTTGGGAGTGAAGCAGTCGTGGAGGAACGTGGGTAGTGGCTGACCGCCTGACGCAATAAGATAGACTGGAGTTTTTTTCTTCAAAAAGAGCTGAATTCAATTACTCCTCTCACTATCCTCCCTTCACATAGTAAAATTCAATATTTTACGTACACCTCGTCACTTGCCTTTTATCCCGCTTATCCCTAGTCCTCTGCTGGCTCCAGAGATGCACAGTGGCCCTTCAGGCCAAATGACATGCCTTTATTATGTGGTATAAGAATCCAATCAGCAGACGCTTAATATTTTTGAGGTCCGTGTAAGCGCGTTATTCTTGATGTAAACGTTATGTATGGCCCTCCTCTCGTGCTTACCTGTCCTTCTTTTCCTCAGTTTCCCAAGCTAAGTGCTTCTTCAGAAAGATGATCCAACCCCCGCCCCCACTCACTTTCCCGTTAAATAGTAACGAGAGAAAGCCAAGTGCCTCACCTCCAACATACTAACTATCCTAGGTTCCTCCGGCCCTATACCCATTTTGTTACCTCCTTTTCCACACACCGGCCATACAATTACCATAGTTATAACACTTTATAAGCACTGTCTGTTGGACAGCGACAGGGCCGGACACTGTTTTGAACGAGTTTCTTTGTCACCTCCCAGATCCTCTGGCCTGTAAAAATATTCAACGCCAGCAGGCTGCCTGGGATGTACCCTTTTGTATGGCAACATGCCATTATGATCTCAATTCTCAAACCTGACAAGGACCAGTTAGAAGTTTCCTCCTATAGGCCCACCAATCTTCTTTCTAATTTAAGAAAGACACTAGTACACATTGTGTATGACAGACGAACATGGTGGTTGAAACACCTTTCTCCTAACATGTTCGGCTTTCATCCTTGCCAGGGCATCGTGGCAGAGCACCGTGGATGCCCTGCTTGAGCTAGAAAACCACATTGAGGAACGATTTAGCCACAAACAATTCACTCAGATCTCAACTTCTGGATCTCGAGGGAGCTTTTGACTCCTCTTCACATAATTCCATTCTTGAAAAATGTACCCGCTTGGGACTCAATGGTTCTTCCCTCAATATTTCTTCCCTCAATATTTCTTTCTGTTTTCTAGGTTCTTCTCTCTGGTGATAGATAATTCGTATTTTAGGTCTCATCCGATCACTAGTGGTGGCCCACAGTGTTATCCTATCAGTACTTTCCTTTTCAATGTCTTACTTTCACACTTTCCTTCTTCTCCAAGCACATATACACACTTGTACGCTGATGATATCTCTCTCTCCTTTGCTCTGTTTCCACTATCCAGGAGGATTAACTTAATCTTCAACGTGGGTTTGATACCATCTTGGGTCACACGTTGAGGCCTAATGGTAAGTGCCCTAATGTCTAGCCTTCTGTGCTTCACCTTGTTTTTATTTATTTCTTATTTGTATATTTTTTATCCGTGGCGCTGGTATGCTTCATGGTTGCCTTAGATGGTTAGCCTCCGCCCGTTAGTAGTGCGGGTTAGATTTTTTTAGATGACGCTTTATTTCTTATAGAGGCTGATGCTGTCAGCAGAGGCTCCTCGTGCATATAGCATTGCCATCCCATCGAATATAGTATTATGGCAGCATGTGGGTGATCTTAGGCCACTCGGCGGTAGTAGGAAAGATAAGTGGCCAGCATGTGCCAGGGCTCGAACGCGGAACTCTGAGCTGGTATGGCCGACCGCTAGCAACTAGGCCACCGCCTCCCCCGAAGGCTAATACATAGGTAAAATGCTAGTGGTCACCATCAACCATTAATGGTTCACCCATTCCTTTTAAAACCCTACATACACCTCTTGGTTTAATAGTACCCTGTGGCCATCACATACACAACCTGATTACCTCGGGCGTCACGGCATCGGGCATCACGGAAGCCCTCCTTACTTGTTCAACCCCTCATTCTCTATCAGAACCTCTTCCATCCACCGTGACTCAAAATATGCTGCTAGCAGTACTGTAGGTAACGAAACTAGTTGTGAATTGACCCATGTGAAACTAATTTAATAGGGATCAAAATTATACAATAGCAGTGCCTTGAATTTGTCATAGGGAGCGAGTAACTTATCACGGATGTGACTGCTGTCCACTGTTACTCATTTAAAGTGCTAGTTCCTTATCCACACATATACATCATTTTAAATATCCACTATTGATTTTTCTCTCATATACAGTACATGCTTAGCACCATGTAGGACACTGACACATACAGTAATACATATTTTTTTCTCTTTCTTAACGTTCCACATGATACTTTCATTAATACCAACATCAGCAAAGGATATACCATCAATTAATACCTCCACCTTCTCGTCCAAGGTCATTTCCTTCTTGCTTAGGTATGACTCCAATTAATGAATGGCGTGTTTTTCTACAGTTAATGATGAAGATAACACTGGCAACACTCACGACAGCACAGAACAAGGTGCAAAGAGAAATTATGCGGTGGCTGGGCAAAAAGGAGTTGCAGCCACCGGGAAATTCAAATACTTGTTAATCCTGTGTTTTAGGATTTTCATTTATTTGTTTGCATTATTTCGGAATTTCAAACGGTGGGTAAACAAATATGTGTACAAAATTCCAGCACATAATAAGGAGCCATTGTATTAATAGATTTTTGTATGCAGATAAAAACATTTCAAACCAACCTGATCACTCCCTCTGCTTATTGTAGTTTCAATAACATTCTTTTGTAGCATTTCCTTTGAGCTGAGCGGAATTTCAAGGTTCACTGAAACAAAATAGACAGTCATTAACATAAATAAATAATACACACACACACACACACACACACACACACACACACACACACACACACACACACACACACACACACACACACACACACACACACACACACACACACACACACACACACACACACACACACACACACACACACACACGCACACACACACACACACACACACACACACACACACACACACACACACACACACACACACACACACACACACACACACACACACACACACACACACACACACACACACACACACACACACACACACACACACACACACACACACACACACACAAACACACACACACACACACACACACACACACACACACACACACGGATTTACTCATGAAGATGCAAATATCGCTAAATCCATGGTGAAATTACACAAAATTGATGCAGAAGAAGATACAATATGTCATCCCTTATACTGGGAAACTCACGAACTGTCTACCTATGTGTTATTTTTTCACTTGCCTATGACTTGAACTCTTTTCAAAGACGAATGTCAACACACCTCTAATGCTAAATAATAAATAGTGTCCGGTGACAAGAGGGACTAATTTTTTACGTATTTTTGTTTGCCCTTTGCCAGTACCCTTTTAATGTGAAAAAGTTGAAGACGTTTGAAATTGGAGGTGAAAGTACACATGGAAATAGATTATTTAAACTAGTGATGATGATGATGATGATGAGGGCTAACTGATTATACAAGATATGGAGAAGGTATCAAGACCGGACTTATTATTTACCAAAGAAATAAATCTAGAGAAATGTATTAACTGTGAGTGCCCCTTTGGAAGGAGTGACCATGTGGTGCTGGAAAATGAGATCAAGGGACAAACAGGAGGAACTGTATACAAAGAAAAGAAGAAATTATACAGAAGCAAGCTATACTGCAATGAAGAGGTTTTTCAATGAAAATGACTGGATGAAAATTAAGAACTATAGGACGAACAAGATAAATATGATCTCTTCCTGATGATATACGAACAAGTAGTAAAGGAATACGTTCCATTTAATAAAGTAAAATAAAAATAGGTAAAAAAAAAAAAAAAAAACGATCCAGAATAGGAAAGAAGAATATAAACAAAAACAAATAATGATTATGTAAGAGTAAGAAGAGAGGAAGAGACGAGATATGAAAAAGATATAGTTGATAAATGCAAGAAAAAACAAAAGCTGTTTTATAGATTTGTTAATGGATAAATACAACATGAAGAAAATATAACTAAATTGAAGAAAGATAAGGAACTAAATGAGGACCCGAAAGTAATGAGTTAAATGCTAAATAAGAATTTTCAGAAAATATTTACATCTGAATCTGACCTTTAAAACGCCACAAGGACAAGTGAGAAAATATTAGATGTCGGAAATCAGGATAAGTAGAGAATAGATAAAAGAAATGATGAAGGTATCAGGAAGGGCATCAGGATACATCTTGAAGGAATGTAGACAAGAAATGGTTGAGCCTATTCATGATACAATTGAGTGTTCTATAAGAAACTGGAAAAAGTCCCAAAGAATGAAAAAGAGCTATTTACAAAAATTAATACAAAGAAGAACCACTCAATTATAGACCAGTGTCATTGACCAGTAAGGTATGTGAGAAAGTCATCAAGAAACAATGGACTGATTACTTAGAATGAGAAGAAATAATAACAAATAGACACTTTGGATTTAGAACAGGAGGATCATGTCACAAACTTATTAAGCTATTATTCAAGACTAATAGATATAACACAAGAAAGAGATGGATGAGTGGATTGCACATGTTTAGACTTAAAAAAGGCATTCGATAAGGTTCCGCACAGGAGATTACTATGGAAGTTGGAACACATTGGATGATTGAAAAGAACAATAAAAAACTGGATGGAAAATACTTACTAAGAAGGGAAATGAGAACAGTTGTATAGGATGAAAAATCTGAATGGAGGGAAGTAAAAAGTGGATTACCACAGAGATCAGTTTTGATACCAATAATTGTTTTTCTTTTTTATCTTGCACCTGTGGTGCCGGTAGGTTTGATGGAGGCTCTCTTTAGATGTTCGGCCTACGCTCGCTAGTATCGCAGGTTTATTTTTAGTATTTTTTTTATAGTGATACATCGTTTTTCTTCGTTCTCTTTGTTGTTGAGGGAGAGGCTACATGCTGCCGCAGACCCCAATGCATATAGCATAGCAAATCCCGTTGAGGACAGTGTTATGGCAGCATTTGGGTGATCTCTGGCCACTCGGCAGTAATACCAAAGAAAAGTGGATATCGGCAATCGCGAATCTAAGCTCACAAGCCAATGGACTACCACCTCCAACCTTAAAAGTGTTTTTAGTATATGTAAATGACATGGCAGAAGGAGTAAGCAGTTACATAATCATGTTTGAAATTGATGTAAACTTCTGAAGGGAAAATAGGAAACCGCAAGGATTTTGAGGAGCTACAGCATAATATAAAAAAGATAAACGAATGGACCATGACAAGGAAAATGGATTTTAATGCTAAGAATAGCCTTGTATTGAAAATTGAAAAGAGTGCAACGAGACCCCCATGGACGTATAAGTTAGGACCAAATAGTGTATCAATAGTAAAATAAGATAAAGATTTGGGAGTGGTAATACAGGATAATTCATCACCAGAGAAATAGATATATATAATATTTGGTGACACATTCAGGATGCTAAGAAATATACGGATGGCATTTCACTTCCTGGATAAGTATATGATGAGGAAAATGAAAACTACAATGACTAGACCAAAACTGTAATATGTAGAAGCATAGACTACACTATACTTGACTGGACACTCGTGACAATCGCTGACAGACGATATTACATTTCGGTCTTATAGATTCCGCTGCTATGAGTGATGACAGATAATACTTCATATATCAGTTAATATTCTACTTAGGACATTGTATTTCGTGTCTTTACAATCAGTAATGATTGCTGAACCATGGCTGCACATAAAACAATGATTTTACAACTTTTGCAAATAGGAAATTAACACAAAGATTACAAGTTTGAGTGAAAAATGGTGTAGGAGTTGTGTATAAAGCATATTGTTTATAGCAAAAAAATCTGGCGAATTCGCAATAATTTCTGAAATAAAACATCACATATTGTGAAATAACCATTCCTGAATATGATTTGATTGTGATCAAATGTCATATAATCGTTATATCGGCTTGGGAATGAATTTTTCATAACAATTCGTGGCGCGAAAGGCAAAAGGCGAAAGAGATCACAAGAAGAAGAAGAAGAAGAAGACCAAAACAATCCTTTACAAAGGTCAACAACATAAATAGTTCTATTCATTGGTCCCATGACGCTATTATAAGTCCCATGGAAAATGTTCATGAGCAGAAGAAGAAGAAGAAGAGAAGTGCTTCCTCCATAACGGCTTGTGTTGTTGTTATGATTAGCTGATTCCACAAGGTTAGTTCTTCTACGTGTGTGACCAGACGTATCGCTGTAAATCCAGAAAAAACGGAAGCCAGGCTAGCGTTAGCAAAACCTAGTGTGACCGTAGTTTCATCAGCTTCTATTGTATACTCTGAATCATGCTTGAAATAAGATTTGAAACCATTTCCAAATATTTTGTTTGTTTTCTACGTTTTCACTGAGCATGGCAGGATAAAAGGAAAAGTACGTACGCCGGGAAAGTGATGTATGGTGATAAGATAATTGAAAAGAACATTGCTAGATAGAAGAGGAGGAGGAGGCAATGAAACCAACAAGCTAACTAGAGACCATCACCAAAAAGGAATTACAATGGAGTTATTTTACACAGTCTCTGAGAAACGCTCTCGATGACACTCAGCAAACATCGTAAGTTGATTAGGAATGTTAAATTTTTTCTTCTTGATGTTATTTATGGGTATATGAAAGTATGAGTGAAGTATGAGTATGAGTGAATTGATTACGAGTGACTTAGGGTGCTGTGTTCAAGTTTTGGTTATATTTTACAATTACTCTCAACACTAAGGTGTTGTGTATCCTGCCATGCTCAGTGAAAACGTAGAAAACAAACAGAATATTTGGAAATAGTTTCAAATCTTATTTCAGGCATGCATGTATATTAGTATGGACAACATTGGCTATGTATGTATGCGTTTTCAGTTTAAAATTTCAATATTCCTGGAAATTATTGCAAATATGGTGTTTTTATTGGTGTCTTAGGATTTAATAATTGTCGCCCACCGATGACGTATGTTGACTATTTTGTTTTTGTTGCTCATAAACATATACTTCACATCACTCTGAGTTGTTTGCTTTTTGTTTGAGGTTTCTATGATGATTTTAAGTATTTTATTCAGATAAAAGAAACAAAAAATTGCCTCAGGACACATTTACGAAAGACCCGATTTCGAGTGCACAGTCACGTATGGTATATTCGATGGTATTGGATATTAATATAAACTACATGGGCTATGCATGTATGTGTTTTCAGATTGAAATTCCAATATTCCTGGAAATTATTGCAAATTTGGTGTTTTTATTGGTGTCAGGATTTAATAATTGTCGCCCACCGATGACGTATGTTGACAAATTTTTTTTTGTTGCTCATAAACATATTCTTCACATCACTCTGAGGTGTTTGCTTTTTGTTTGAGGTTTCTCTGATGATTTTAAGTATTTTATTTAAATAAAAAAAAAAAATCGCCTCAGGACACATTTGCGAAAGACCCGATTTCGAGTGCACAGTCACATATGGTGTATTCTATGGTATTTCATATTAATATAGACTATATGGGCTATGCATGTAAGTGTTTTCAGATTGAAATTTCAATATTCCTGGAAATTATTGCAAATTTTGTGTTTTTCTTGGTTTCTTAGGATTTAATAATTGTCGGCCACTGATGACGTACGTTGACTAATTTGTTTTTGTTGCTCATAAACATATTCTCTACATCACTCTGAAGTGTTTGCTTTTTATTTGAGGTTCCTATTCTATTTCTAAGTATTTTATTTGATTTTTCTAAAAATCTGCTGTAGGACCGGTTGGCAAAAGGTCAGATTTCGAGTGTCCAGTCAAGTATAGTATAGTCAATGGTAGAAGTAATGTCATCCCTGCACAATACATAAAAATCATGTGTTGAAATTGGAAAGAATACAGAGAAAGCAACTAAGAGGGTGCCATATTTGGAAGACGTAGTATGTGAGGAAAGATTAAAATGCAACTGACAAGACGTATAGGAAGAAGAGAAAGAAGAGACTTAATTGTGATATATAAATGGAGAAACAACTTGGAGAATATGGAAATGAAAAAAGTGGTGCACACATTATGACAAAATATGGAGAAAAATAGTAGCTCCATACGTCACGAATAAACAAACAAATGGAACAAAAATGAACATGAATAATTGATAGATGATACCCTAAAGAGTTCGGAAGAAAAAAAAAATAGCAGCAGCAAAATGATAATATTGGTTGGAAATTTTGATTGTAGTGAAGAAAAGTGGGAGAAGAAACACAAGGACTACAAAGACTCCGACAGGAAATGAAGGAGGCACGAAGTGATGGGCAAGTCACTGACACCCCCTATCACAGGTAATAACTTTTTTATTATTGTTTTATTAGCATCATATTGCAAATTTGGTGAGGGTACGGCTTGAGCAGCCAGGGTCGCATGGGGAAGGCGTCGTCCCCAAGCAGGTAGTATGGGATGAGTCTGCCACCAAGTTGATGAGGCTCATCCAGCGTAAGTCTAATGGTGCCATTTTCCAAGGCATGCTTGAGTGATGTCCCCGCAAACACACCACCATCAGATCCTCAACCAGTGGCACCCACGTCGCAGTAGATAAACCGGTAGTCTGCGTCGACAACTGCCATTAGTAAAATAGAGATGAAGCCTTTATAGTTGTAGTAACTTGAACCAGACTTGGGTGGACACTTGACAGCGATGTGCTTGCCGTCAATACTTCCTATTGCATGTGGGAACTGCCACCGGTGATCGAACTGCTCTGCAACCGCTCTCCACTCGGTGGGGGTACGAGGGCATCACATAACCTCGGGCTAATACTCCAGGTAAATCGCCTCGCAGGTGTCAGGTATAATGACGGATATTGTGTTGTGGGCAACACGGTAGTCGTACGACAATGATTTATATGAATTCCCGGTTGTAAGATACCTGAGTGTAATTGCAAGGCACAGGGCAAGGCACATGGATCGGTGCAAAAAGGTGTCCTTGCACACGATCCTGGGGGTAATCCTGTCAACCATTTCCCAGAAGATGGCCACATCCAAGCGTATGAAGTTCCAGATACTAGCTGGATCCTCCCTCATCAGTTCGTGCACGACCTGCTCGTAGTGGCCATAGAGTGGGCGGCGCAGAATCCACTTCCGTGTCCTGATATACCTCAGGCGCCGTTTCCGGTTTTCTAGCAATCAGCAACACGGCCACATCCACGTGGACTGTCGTTTCCATCAGGGTGGTGAGAAGCAGAATGTTACGTCGCTCCACGGAGCTAGCCATGATGTATGGACGCAGCGAGTGATGTGCAGGCAATGTGATTATAGGGTTGTGGATGGGCCTCTATATAACCTTGGTTTCCAACACTCAGTGCTATTCATCTACATTCGGTTCAAGTTGTACTAAAATCGTTAGCTAGTCGGTTCTAGCCGGTTGGGAAGAAAACGTTAAAATTGTTAATTCCTCATAAGTCGGTTTGAGCTGTACGGCTCAATCCGCATAGCACCGACTGTAGTCCTTGTCTACTCGATTTGATGCGGTGCTACTCGGTTTGAGTCGTGACAAATGGGAACTCGGCGAACCGTTTTCCCGGCATAGTGCTGACTCAGCACTCTATGGCGCTATGCGGTGTGTCTACTCTTGAATGTGTGGAAACACCTTTATGGATTTATTTGAGTGGGAATATCTCCATATTGGCTTTTACATGTGTGATCACGATACAGGTGGTACAGTGGTCAATGTTCGGGTATGCGAACCTAAAGTCCCGAGTTCGATTCTCCGGTATCAGCTGGCCACTTGTCATTATTAGGTATTACCACCGAGTGGCTAAAGACTGGCCAAATTGCTGCTACACTGTCCTCAGACAGGACTTACAATGTTTATATGCATTTGAGGCTTTATCAGCAATTAGCCTCTTTTTGTTCTTTCATATTTAAAAGAGAACGTAAACATTCGAGGCGTCACTATAAAAAATATAAAAACTTACGCCAAATAACAGGCAAGAGGCAAGTCCATCCTGCCCCTATAGAGCTTACTGGCGCCAACGGTTTGTAATATAAAAAAACAAAAACACCCAAGAGTGACTAGTGGAGTAGTATAAGCTGCTCGCTGCGATTGTTCCGTAAAACTACTGCTAAATATTTTTTGAGATTCAACGCCTCATTCACTTGTGGATTAGGCACACTACCATTAACATCTGTGCCTCCATTAAATTATTTATTAGGCATCCTACCATTGACATCTGTGCTTCATTAAATTGTTTATCAGGCGCGCCACAATTAACATCTGTGTGTCAATAAAATTGTTCCTTTGAATAAACAAGACTCTTTTCATTTTACTCTTGTATTTAATACCTGGTGAGAAGAAAACGGAACGAGTGGGCGTGACAGTAACAATCAAATGATCCTCACGCCATTACACAAGGACATATGTTAGAATTTTTTTATATCAAAAGAAAAATATGAGAAAGAGATGGAAGTGGTAATACTCATCGCCAGAGAAACATATGGATAAAATAGTTATTGACACATTCAAGATACTAAGAAATATAGGAACGGCTTTTCATGTCCTAATTAAAGATATGATGAGAAAAATTATAAATACGATGAATAGACCAAAACTAGAATATACAGAAATAATGTCCCCTCACAAGAAAAACCTGTATTGAAATTTAGAACAATACAAAGAATAGCAACTAAGATGATGCCAGATTTGGAAGACCTAACATATGAGGAAAGATTTAAAGAAATGCAACTGACAACACTTAATTTATTTTTCCCTTGGCCCTTTCAATGGAAAAAAAAAAATTTGTCAGATGCATTTCTTTTAATCTTTCCTCATATGTTAGGTCTGTCATCATCTTAGTTGCTATTCTTTATATTGTTCTAAATTTCAATACAGGTTTTTCTTGTGAGGGAACATAATTTTTGTATATATCAGTATATAAGAATAATCCCGCTTGTCGCCAGACCCTGTAAAGAAGACAGTAGGATAAATATAGACATGGGGGGGAAGTCCAATTTAGTGTGAGAGGTGTCTTGACACTCCTCTTTCGAATGAGTTTTGGTCATAGGCAGGTGGAAAAACAGACAAGGAAAAAGAGTTCTAGAGTTTACCAGTGTAAGGGATGAAAGAGTGAAGATACTGGTTAACTCTTGCATTAGGTAGATGGACAGAATAAGGATCAGAAGAAGTAGAAAGTCTTGTGCAGCGAGGTCGCGGGAGGCAGAAGGATTACAGTTAGCAATTTCAGAAGAGCAGTCAGCATGAAAATAGCGGTAAAAGATAAATAAAGATGCAACATTGTGGCGGTGACTTAAAAAGTCAAGATAGTCAGTTAGAGGAGGAGAGTTGATTAGGCGAAATATTTTAGACTCCACCCTGTTTAAAAAAGTTGTAAGAATTGAGCCCCCCCAGAGAAGAGAGCCATACTCCATACATGGGCGGATAAGGCCCCAGTACAGAGCAAGCAGCGGAGAGGGAGAGAAAAATGGACGCAGACGCCATAGGACACCTAACTTCTTGGAAGCTAATTTAGCAAGAGTAGAGGTATGAAATTGCCAGTTTAGATTTTCAGTATAGGATGGACCAAGTGTGTTGGAGGAGAGGGGAAGTTGAATGTCATTGAAGAAGAGAGGATAGTTATCTGGAAGGTTATGTCGAGTAGATAGTTGTAGAAATTCAGTTTTTGAGGCAATAAACTAAACAAGATTTGCTCTGCCCCAATCAGAAACTAGTGAAAGATCGGAAGTTAAGCGTCTTATAGCATCTTGCCTTGAGTCATTTAATTCTTGTTGGGTTGGGTGTCTGTTGTACGACGTTGAAAAATGCAAGGTGGTGTCATCAGCATAGGAGTGGATAGGGCATTGAGTCAGATTTAGGAGATCATTGATGAATAATAGAAAGAGAGTGGGTGATAAGACAGAACCCTGAGGAACACCACTGTTGATAGCTTTGGGAGAAGAACAGTGACCGTTTACGACAGCAGCAATAGACTGGTCGGAAAGGAAACTGGAGATGAAAGTACAGAGAGAAGGATAGAATCCGTAGTAGGATAGTTTATAAATTATAGATTTATGCCAGACTCTATAGAAAACTTTCGATTTGTCAAGGCCAACAGCAAAGGTTTCACCGAAGTCCCTAAAAGAGGATGACCAAGATTCAGTTAGGAAAGCAAGAAAATCACCAGTAGATCGGTCCTTACGGAAACCATTCTGGCAATCAGAGAGATGCTAGATGATAGATGATAAATGATAGATGATTCATTATCTACTTGTTAAGGACAGACTCAAGGGCTTTGGAAAGGCAGAAAATCAAAGCCATTGGGCGGTAGTTAGAAGGATTGGAGCGGTCACCATTTTTAGGGACAGGTTGAATGTGAGCAAACTTCCAGCAAGAAGGATAGGTAGAAGTAGAGAAACAGACAAAATAATTTGACCAGGCAGTGAGCGAGTTCGGAAGCACAGTTTTTGAGAACAACAGGAGGGACTCTATCCGGACCGTAAGTCTTCTGAGAATGAAGGCCAGATGGGACCTGGAAAACGTTATAATAAAGAATTTTTATTTTAGGGATGAAGTAATCAGAGGGCGGAGGAGTAGGTGTAATATGCTCAGTATCATCCAGAGTAGAGATGGTAGCAAAGGTTTGAGTGAAGATTTCAGCTTTAGAGAGCTGTGGGGCCATCTGGTTGAAATAAATGATGGAAAGATGCAGTATTAAAATTGTTAGGGATATTATTGGCTAGATGCCAGAAATCACGAAAAGAGTTGGAATTGGAAAGACTTTGACAATTTTTATTGATGAAAGAGTTTTTAGTAAGTTGGAGAATATATTTGGCATGATCACGGGCATGAGTTTCAGCAGGTGGATGGCTATGGTACCGTTTGATAGCCGCCTCTCTATCATTGACAGCACGAGAACAAGCAGAGTTAAACCAGGGCTTTTTAGGTTTAGTATTAGAGAAAGTATGAGGAATGTATAGCTCCATGCCAGAGATAATCATCTCTATTATGCACTCGGCACAAAAAGAAGGATCTCTGACATGGAAGCAATAACCATCCCAAGGAAAATCAGAATAATACTGCCTCCCACTTAGCAGAGTTGAAATGCCAGAAGCACCTCTGCTTAGGCGGTTCCTGAGGCTGCATTGGAGTGATAGGACAGGTAACAGAAATAAGATTGTGATCGGAGGAGCCCAACGGAGAGGAAAGTTTAATAGAGTAAGCTGAAGGATTGGAAGCTCGAAAAAGATCAAGAATGTTGGGCGTGTCTCCAAGGCGGTCAGGGATACGGGTAGGGAACTGCACTAACTGCTCTAGGTCATGAAGGATAGCAAAGTTGAAGGTTTATTCACCAGGCTGGTCAGTGAAAAAAGATAAAAGCCAAAGCTAGTGGTGGACTTTGAAATCCTCTAAAATGGAGATCTCAGCATAAGGAAAGTTAGATAGGATGTACTCCGCTTTGGAAGTCAAATAGCCTAAGAATTTTACAGTCAGAGGAATTAGGTGAGAGACATACAGCACAGATGAATTTAGTTAGAGAGTGACATTGAAGGAAAGAAGACAAAGAGGAGACTTATTTACAACATATAAATTGATGAAGAACCTGGAGGGAACGAATAGAAAAGGTCTAATATTAAGAAGAAAAGGAGAGGCTGGATATTTGATAGGACACAAGAAAATATTGCAAAAAGGTATTTGTTTGAATGACACATAAAGTTATAATGAAGTATAAACTAATTAAACGGATTGAAAGAAGAACTGATAATGGCAAAGAATGTACAACAACTAAATGAAAAGCTGGACAAATATTGATACGGTTATAGGACCCCACGGGTGTAATTTAGTGCCTGTATACTACAAATAAGTAATTACATCTAGGTAAATAAACACAACTTATACTTACAATCATCACCAATATCAACTTCATAATCCCAATTGACCGCTGCTTTCACGTCTGTTGGTGGAGCATTGGTGATATTTTCTCCATCAATGATCCTGCTCATGACCTGTTGAAGAAAGAAGAATATTAACGGAGGTAACAACTTTTGAATGTGAGATGCACGTGAAGATGAAAAAAAATATCACCAACACCTCCTTTTATATCTGTATCTACCTTTATTATAACTGCCTTAGAACCATATATACACCAAAAAGTAAAACTATTCACCAACCCTCTACTCTGATTTCTCCACCTTCTATAACCCAGACTGATCCTTCCATCCTTAATCACTAAAATGTATTGTCTACAGCCTCCTGCCAAGAAAACTTTTACTCCCACTGTCTTCTCCCCTCCTTCCCTTAGTGAGACCATCTCTGAGATTGAAACCTTTATAGCAAAACCTTTCATTAAGGTCTCATTCCATTTCCTACTCTCAACCTCATCACATTCAACTTCTGATAGCTCCCCCTGTGTTTCAGCAAAGTTCTTCCCTCCACCCTCAAAGCTCCTCCTACTCCTCTTTCTTCTTCTTCTTCTTCTCCTCCTCCTCCTCTGCCTCCTCCTCTGCCTACTCCTCTTCCTCCTCCTCCTATCCTCCTCATCTTCCTCCTCCTCCTCTTCCTTCTCATACGACGAATGTCTTAAAGAACTTAATTTATTTTCTCTCACTAAACGCAGACTAAGAGGAGACCTTCTAACAGTATTCAAAATTTTCAAAGGATTCACAAATTCAAAGCCGGACGTCTACTTTACTATCGACCGTTCAAGCATCACTCGCAACAATGGTTTCAAAATAATTGGCAAACGCTTTATGACTAACGAAGCCAAGTACTTTTCTTCAATCGAGTCGTAAATATTTGGAACGGGCTGCCCCCATACGTCGTCAACACGAGCACAATAGAAACTTTTTAAAATCGTCTCAACAAATATCTTGTAAGTAATCTTCGGCTGGCAATGTTCGTTACAGAGTAATTATAGACATTTTCAAATCTTAAAGATAATTAAGGGATTCATGGTGTAGAGTGACTCAGACTGGTGGGAGGCTGCAGCTGTTGGCTGCTAGGGTACGGAGCGATCCCTTGATCCGAAGTAAACGAGAATCAAATTTCTACGTGAACAACAGGTGCAGTACAAATCCTACTGGTCTGTGTCTACTGCACCAGTTCCCATTTGATATGAGAATACGAATTTGTGCCAGCATTAATGGTAGTTTATTATAGTATAGTATAGCATAGTATAGTTTCCTCTTTTTTTTTTATACTATTTTACACTTTCCTCGAAAATTCCATGTAGCTTTTTATACTACATGGTATCACTTATTTTCCTGCCAGTTTCGGCAGGAGCCTTCCACTGTACTATCCTTTCTCTAATTAAAGTAATTAGTGTAGCGTAGTTATATCAAACAGCCTTCGCAGGGACTCTAAGGTCTGTTTGTGTTTCCTTGTATTTCCTTGTACTCTCCTCCTCCTCCTCCTCCTCCTCCTTTTTTTTTTTTTCTTCTTCTTCTTCTTCTTCTTCTTCTTCTTCTTCTTCTTCTTCTTCTTCTTCTTCTTCTTCTTCTTCTTCTTCTTCTTCTTCTTCTTCTTCTTCTTCTTCTTCTTCTTCTTCTTCTTCTTCTTCTTCTTCTTCTTCTTCTTCTTCTTCTTCTTCTTTTTCTGCTTCTTCTTCTTCTCTTCCTCCTCCTCCTCCTCCTCCTCCTCCTCCTCCTCCTCCTTCTTTTTCTTCTTCTTCTTCTTCTTCTTCTTCTTCTTCTTCTTCTTCTTCTTCTTCTTCTTCTTCTTCTTCTTCTTCTGCTTCTTCTTCTCCTCCTCCTCTTCCTCTCATCGTCTCAGCCCTATTCTATTAGAAAGTTCATAACATACAAGTAGTAATTGCCTGTTTCACCTGAGAGTTTATCAGTAACTCGAATGGACGTCAATAAAAGTTCGGGTCTTTGTTTTTGCACTACACACGGTTACACGACATTACACACTCTTCTATGTCTCAGAGTTCACGCCTTTTTTACTATAGCCCTAAGGCTATAGTCCTAAGGTCGCTGTTCAAGGCCACACTCGTGAGTTGCTTGCAGTCGACTGATTTCTCCACTCATTACAATACAGTGACTACGTGGGCATGATCATTGATGAACTGTTCACCCGATCATGGATACAGTTTCTTATTGACTGTAGTAACACGTAATTATGGCGGTTGATATTAGGGTGAAACGCCATGTTTGGTCACTTTTGGCATCCAGCTGGGTTCCTTTGAATGTGCAGAGCTCAGCACTTCCATACTGGTCGGGAGCAGAAAAGCTGTAGGATGATACATACATACATACATACATTTACATGTCCAGTGCGGCCAATATTGCTCGGTCAGCTACTCCTATCGCGTCCTTGCTATGGTCTAGAGCAGGGGTTCTCAAAAATTTTAAATCGTCAATCTCCAATGAAGTTTCAAATTTTCTTTCGATCCCCTAGCTTTTAATTCAAGGAAAAAAACACCGATGCCAAAATCAATATGAGTAGTAGTAGTAATAATATTAGTAATAGTAGTAATATAACTAGTAGTTGACATGCAGTATGATAAAAAGGTAACACACAGTAAGAACATATGTCGAGGTGTACGAGTATATGTAACAAACTTCTCAGTGCAACATACCTTTTCTTTTTTCATTGATGACATCATTTATGTGAAGGATGTGACTGATGGGTCTCAACAAAGACGCTTATATTAGGTTGTAGGATGGTGAGCTTCAGCCGTAGGTCGCTTTGTTCTTCCAAGCTCAGTCTGCTCCTCTGTTTTGTTAAGACTGAGTTTTCATGACTGAAACCACCTTCAACCATGTATGAACTTGGGAAAACAAGTAAAAATGGCTCAACCACTGCACAAAGCTGAGAAAATTTAGCAACGTTATTCTCGTTGACCCAAGATTCACGGAAGCCCTTTCTTCTGAACAAGACACTTACTTCCAGATCCACAGTCATGGCAACTTATTCTTCCTCCAGGTGTAAGGCAATGTCTGCATTCCCTATTTCAACATGAAACGGTGTTTGGATCCATTCTGGCACAATAATTTTTGCCAGGTTTTCAAATCACACTTTAAAGTCTTCAATTAAGTTCTCTAGATGAGTCATGTATATTTCTAGGTAACCTTCATAAAAGCTTTCACTTTGTATTTGTTGTAAGTTGGAGAAATAATGAAAATCTGTACGTGCCAATAAAGCATTAAACAAGCTTAGCTTGCTTTGCAATTTCAGTAGAACTGTCTTTGCCTGAATTATGGTAACATCTTTACCCTGCATACGTGTTTGTGCCTCATTAAATTTAAAATAGAGGTCTGTCAAATAGAACAGGGCATTTTTGCATTTGTTCAACTCTTCACATAAAGATGAGTCCACGTTTGCCAGAAACTGAACAGTTGAGTTTTACAAGTCAACAAGTCTTTGCAATCTAGAACCCCTAGACAGTCACCTTACCTCAGTGTGCAGGAGTAATTGGTTAAACATGTCGTCATGCTCTTTGCACAGCAGTGCAAACAGTCGTGAGTTAAGTGGATGTGCCTTGATTTTATTAATTGTCCTGATGCACACTTTCATTTCATCATGCAGTTCACCATTGAGTTTCTTGGATATAACATGTTGCCTGTGCAGTACACAATGTACGATACGTACATAGGCACTTTTTCTATGAGTAGGCTTGCAAGTTCTCTGTATTGGCCAACCATTGCTGGTGCACCATCAGTAACCACTGCAGTAATACTACTGAGAGGTATGTTGTGCTTTTCAAAATACAGCTGCACACATTGGAAAATTGTTTCACCTTTTGCATCAGCTGTGAGATATTTGGCAAACAAAAATTCATCAATAATGTTCTTTTGACTGATTGCAATACCTCACGTAAGCCATGAGAAGATTACAGCTGCCAACAGTCGACTCATCGAGTTGGAGAGATAACTTACTATCCTGAAATTCAGATGTCAAGGTTTTTTCCACATCATCTGCCATTTCATCAATTCTTCTTTGTACTGTACTGTTATATAATGAGAACATTTTCAGAGCAGAGTAAGAATCTTTTTTCATAACAGTTTCTATAACTTCTTAAGTGTCTGGGATTTTGCTTTCCTCACCAGGATATGAGTCCTGCACTTACTCTCAAAGTAAACTTTACTCCTTACTCCTAAAAGTAAAAATTAGTACTTGCAGAAGTTATTGCTATCCTGCCCTATTATCAGTGTAAGTTTAGTATAAAATTAGTAAAAAAAGTATTAAAGTAGTATTAAAATAGCAAAGTTGATACCAAAAGCAAAAAAAAATTAAAGGCGATAGCTTTGGGAGTAAAGTCGCCATTTAGGAGTAAAGTTTACTTTGACAGTAAGTGTAGGATACGGGCCCAGTAGTGTGCGTCTTTTCTTTCTTTGCTATCATGAGGGAGATGTTATATGATACTTTCAAGCCTCCTTCAGTATCAACATTGGCGGGTGCTTTGAAAAGCCTTGATATTTGATTGACTTTTGAGTTTTTCTTTCAGTCTTGAAATAGTGATCTCTGTTTTTTCTTATGAGAGTGACTCTTTTCAAGGTGGTCCTTCATCTTTACAGGTTTCATGGCATCAATACTGAAAGTATTTTCACACAAGAGGCACAATGGCATGGTGTCATTGGTTAATGAAATAATGAAGCTGTGGCGCAGTGGACCACGGGAACATTGAACCATCGTCCAGCCGGCTCGAGTCGCGCAACCGAAGCTCCACCAGAAGCTCGAACACTCCTGACTCCTGACTGAGCCAGCCAATCAGGAACAGAGGGAGGGTGAAACGGTGAGGCGCGCCAGCGGATGAGAGTCAGTCTACGCCTAGCAGCCAACTCGACCACACCACTACTCTTGTACATACTGTGTTCGCTGCTGTTGTCCAGTAAACTGCATCACGTTTATTCATCATATCCGCTATGGTGGTGAACCCGGAGTTGTCCAAAACGGCCTCTTTTGGATTTCACAATGACTGCCGAAGACAGCAAGGAACAGCAGAACGCAGTTTCACTCAAGCTACCCACCTTCTGAACTTCTCAACCCAAGGTGTGGTTCGGAGAGGCCGAAGCCCAATTCCACATACGTCAAATCCCTGCCGACACCACCAAATACTACTACGTGGTTAGGATCAGGACACAGCTGGGCACGTCATCGACTTCCCCCGTCATCCGCCAACCGACAACAATTACCAAGGTATCAAGAAGCTCCTCATCGGTACCTTCGGACTAAGCAGACGTGCAAGAGCAGCGAGACTTCTGCATATGGATGGCCTCGGCGACCGCAAACCATCCATGCTCATGAATGAAATGCTTGCCTTGATGGACGGACACGCGCCCTGCCTCCTTTTTAAGCAACTCTTCTTGGGGCAAATGCCTGACGACATCCATCTGATCTTGGCAGATGAGACCTTCACGGACCCTTGTCAGTTGGCGGCACGTGCTGACGTACTGTGGCACAGCAAGCAGCATGATGAAACCTCCATCAACAACGTGATAACTGTGAACAGACGCTCAACGGGAACCGGCAGTGCTCGTTCGGACGAAACAACAGTGAAGTCGCCGACCAACAGTAGTGAGAAGTGGTGCTACTATCATCAACGGTGGGGCAAGGATGCCCGCAGATGCCGTCCACCTTGCACGCATCCGGGAAACGCTGTACCCGGTCGTCAGTAGTGGCTACTGCCGCCGGCCGTAAACGTCCCCTCCTCTACATTAGCGATTGCAATTCGGGACGCCGCTTTCTGGTCGACTCAGAGGCAGAGATTAGTGTTGTGCCTCCTTCCGGAAAAGACACTCGCTCAGGAAAGAGAGGTGAATCCTTGACGCAGCAAACGGTAGCAACATTAAGACATACGGCACACGCACGATCCACTTACTCGTCAACGCCCGCCGCTTCAAATGGACGTTCACCATCGCTGACATTTCACAATCACTGCTTGGGGCCGACTTTCTTCGTGCACACGCCCTGCTCGTCGATATGTAAGGGCGTCGGCTCATCGGTTCTAAGACGTTTGAATCGATGGAACTGCACTGCGCCCTATTACCCGCTCCCCAACTCGGCTCTGTGACTGCCTCTGACAACGAGTTTGCCAGGATATTAGCAGCCTACCCAGATGTCGTCAAGCCACATTTCCACCCTGCTATGCCGAAGCATGGTGTGATGCACCACATTCCCACAACAGGGCCGCCTCTACATGCACGAGCACACAAGGTTCCCCCCGACTAGCTCTCACAAGCTAAAGAGGAATTTCGGAAAATGGAAGAAATGGGTATTGTGCATCGGTCAAACAGCCCATGGGCGTCCCCGTTACACATGGTTTCAAAATCGACCGGAGATTAGAGACCTTGTGGGGACTACCGCCGCCTCAACGACGTCATAGCAGCGGACCGGTACCCAGGGCCCCACATTCAAGACTTTACGGCGAATCTCGACGGCACCAAGATTTTTTCGAAGATCGACTTGGTTCGAGGATACCACCAGATCCCGGTCCATCCTGACGACGTTCCCAAGACTGCTATCATCACCCCGTTTGGACTTTTGGAGTTCTTACGCATGCCTTTCGAACTCAAAAATGCCGCTCAGGCATTCCAGCGTCTTATGGACAAGGTGACCCGTGATCTGGACTTTGCGTTCGTCTACCTGGACGACATCCTCATTTCCAATCGTTCCAGATAAGAAGACCGCGCTCATCTCCGCCAGCTGTTTCATAAGTTAACCGAGCATGGCCTGGCCATCAATCTGGCTAAGTGCAGGTTTGGCCTTAGCTCCATCAACTTTCTTGGTTATCGCGTCAATCACCACGGAGCCGTACCTTTACCAGCTAAAGTCGATGCCATTCGCAACTTTGGGAAACCAACTATTGTGAAAGGACTGCAAGAGTTTGTTGGCATGGTAACATTCTACTGCCAGCAGCCGCCAGTATCATGGAACCTCTCTTCAAACTCCTAGCTGGTAAGTCAGAGGAGCTCTCATGGGACAATGCTGCCTCGGTCGCCTTCGAAAACGTCAAGGAGGGGCTGGCTAAGGCAACACTGCTAGTGCATCTGAAACGCGACGCTCCAACCGCACTCACGGCCGATGCGTCGGAAACAGCGGTAGGAGGAGTTCTTGAACAACTCATCAATAATGATTGGCGACCCATTGTCTTTTTCAGTCGCCGCCTAAGATCCCCGGAACTGAAGTACAGCACGTTCGACAGGGAGCTTCTCGCACTTTACCTAGCGATCCGACACTTTCGCTACTTTCTCGAGGGCAGGGATTTCACTGCTTTTACCGACCATAGGCCACTTACATTCGCCTTTGCCAAGGTGTCCGCTCCCTGGTCAGGTAGACAGCAGCGACATCTTGCCTACATTTCGGAGTACACCACGCACATACAACACCTTTCTGGGAAAAGTAACAAGGTCGCGGACGCGCTCTCACATGCCACCATCAACTCTTTGGAACCGGGCATAGACTACAAGGCCCTAGCGGAGGCCCAGCAAGAGGATGAGAAAATGGCCGCCTACCGTACTGCTATCTCTGGCTTGGTGTTGGAAGATGTACGTTTCGGACCTGGAAGCTCTACGCTCCTCTGTGACGTGTCCACTGGACATCCGAGACCCAGCATCCCCGCTGACTGGCGACGCCGGATTTTCGACACCGTCCATGGCCTTGCTTATCCCTCCATCAGAGCGACAAAAGCGCTGATGGCAGCCAAGTTCATATGACACGGACTGCGTAGGGACGTCGGCAACTGGGCTAAAGCATGCATCCCTTGCCAAACTTCGAAAATTCAACGCCACACCAAAGCACCACTGGAGAGCTTTACTCTTCCGGATCGACGCTTCGATCACATCCACGTAGACATCGTCGGGCCTCTTCCCCAGTCCAGAGGAGTAACTCACCTTCTCACCATTGTGGATCGGCTTACAAGGTGGCCCGAGGCAATTCCATTCTCGAATATCTCCACCACCACCTGTGCGCGCGCCCTAGTCGCCAACTGGGTCGCCCGTTTCGGTGTGCCGGCTCACATCTCCTCTGACAGAGGCGTGCAGTTCATTTCCGGGTTGTGGTCGGCAATGGCGCAATTGCTTGTGGTAAATCTTCATTTCACGACTGCTTATCACCCTCAGGCAAACGGAATGGTGGAACGTTTCCACCGGTACATGAAGACTGCTCTCAAGGCACGGCTACGTGGACCGGACTGGATAAATGAACTACCGTGGGTCTTGCTGGGTATACGTACCGCTCCAAAGGAAGATTTGGCAACATCCTCAGCTTAATTGGTGTACGGTGCTCCGCTCACGGTCCCGTCGTGACACCACATGGACGAAAAGACCCTTCTGCAACCGTCCTCTCACGCCTGCGAGAGAAGATTGGGACGCTTACCCCGGTCCCTACATCTCATCACGGTCTCAAACCCAGGTACGTCCCACCTGCTCTACATAACAGTAATTATGTCTTCCTCCGCAGAGATGCGCTTCCTTCACCACTCACGAAGCCATACGAGGATCCGTTCAGGGTATTGCAGCGATAGCCTAAAGCTTTCATCATCGACTACGGAGGCCGCCGTGAGACTGTCTCAGTTGATCGCCTGAAGCCGGCTCATCTGGACATTGACAAGCCGGTGCAGGTGGCGACGCCTCGCCCCAGAGGTCGTCCAGCATCGCGACAGAACCTGCCACCCCCTTTCTCCCAAGTCACAAAATCTGGACGCACTTCACGGAGACCTACTAACCTACTGTACTCCGGTTCCTGGGGCACAGCCGACCACGGGAACATCGAACCATCGTCCAGCCGGCTCGAGTCGCGCAACCGAAGCTCCACCAGAACACTCCTGATTCCTGACTGACAGAGGGAGGGTGAAGCGGTGAGGCGTGCCAGCGAACGGGAGTCAGTCTACGCCTCGCACCCAACTCGACCACACCACTTCTCTTGTACATACTGTGTTCACTGCTGTTGTTCACTAAACTGCATCACGTCTGTTGGCGTTTATTCATCATACCCGCTACAAATCCATATTTCAAATATTTCTGCGAACCTTGTCAGCATATTTTCTTAGCATCAACAGCAGTCATTATGTCTATTACACACAGTTTTTAACGTGAGCTACAATAATCCGTTCACGGACCACACTTACGGGAGCTGAGAGTAGACGTAGGTGGGGTGGGGTCGAGTGCGTGATACGCTCGCTCACTCAGTACCGGACAGACAGGAATGCATCCTGTACAGACCCTAGTACGAACAGTAGAGATGCGAAAGATGATGAGGGGCAGGCATTGGTTGAAGGTAGTGTTGTTAGTGCTGCTGAAATTTCTGAAGATATACTGGAAAGTTTTGACATCGTCTGAATTCAAGAAATTAAAATGATATTTTATAAATCTAATGGAGTCTGATACTCTTCAGATTTTTACAAATTATTTTTGAAATTCAATTTGGTGGCTTCAATGGCCCCTTCGACCCCAGCAGTAGACATTCACCAACCACCTGGTTATTCATTGAGGCCTTGAATTGTCCCATCGACCACTTTGAGAACCCCTGGTGTAGACTCTAGAGACATGTACCTAATCTTCTTACGCATGGCTTAGAGTTTAGTAGTGTCTTCGACGTTGGTTTGAGTATAAATTCTCAATTTGAGGTGTCTATACATGTTTTGGTGAGCTGGATCCACCGTTTGGAGTTTGTGTGAAAAAGATAATGCTGCCACCAGTGTTGTATGGTAACTTGAATTAATAAAAAGCGGTGTGTATCATTGTGTCTCTTTTCTGACAATAATCAAATTAGGGAGTCCATTAAAGAGTTTTGGGAAGATACAGGAGGTGAAGGTGAAGGGTGCTTGACAGTGAAAAGGAAAGATGCGAATGCATTGAGTGAAAGGATCAGCAGAGAGAGGGTTGAGAGATGTGTGAAAAGACAGAAGAAAGGTAAGGCAGCAGGACCAGATGATATCCCATATGAATTTTATAAGAATGGAGGCGAGGATGGTAATTGATATGATGACTGAATAATCTAACTAAGTGTGGGAAAAAAGATAGGGTGATGAGAAAGTGCAATAAATGTAGAGTGACACTATTGCATAAGGGAGGCTATAAGAGCAAGAATAAGTTAAAGAACTACAGGCCAACTACTTTTGTGAACACAGTAGGCAGCTGTGATGAATGAGAGACTATGTACATGAAAATGAGAGAGACGTTGTGCTGGGTGAAGAGAAGACCGGTTTTGAGTGGATAGAAGAGCAAAACATTATGAATTTCTTGTGAATAAGAATATGGAAGGAAAAAGAATGATGAAGGTTACTATATGTGGGTGTTTTAGATAGAGAGAAAGCTTATGACAAAGTAAACAGAGAAATGTTTTGCAGTCTTAGAAAAGGTTGGTTTAAGTAAAAGAATAGTTAATATTGTCAAGAGCATGTATGTTGACACCAAAGCTAGTCTTTACAGACTAGGGAATGTAGGAACAAATTTGGTGAAGGATGTCTTCTGTCACTAGACCTATTTAGTTTATAAACAGAAGAAATGACAGCCAGGTTAAGTAGAATGAATGAAGGCGTGAGAGTTGGGAGACAAGGTATGCATGCTGTTATATGCAGATGATGTAGTTGTAGTGAATGAGTTTTCAGAGGAGCTACAAAGTTTACTAGGTGTGGTAGATGAGTATGGAAGAGATTTTGGAGTGAATTTTAGCAAGAGAATGATGGTAAATAGGTCAGAAGATGAGAGGAATGCTACATGGCGTAAATAAGATGCAGCAAACATATGAATACAAATACCTAGGGATATGAATGAGCCCAAATGGATGTGAGAAGACAAAACATAATTAGTATAGTGAATCAGTGGGTTGGCCGACTAGGGAGTGCAGCAAGAATGAGAGCGAGCAAATATGATGAGAGAAATGGAAGAATGTGGCTGTTCAAAATGTTATGTATTTTCATAGAAGTGATTGCATGGAACGAACATGAAATAGACAAGTTTGAAGTAGGTCAGAATAGAGTATCAAGAATGACACTGAATGCATCAAGGTATATAGCTATAGAACCCTTGAAAGGTGACATGGGATGGAATACGTTTAGGGAGACATATATGAAGGCGACCTTGATTAATAAAGTTATGCTGGAACCAATGGAGGATACAAGAATAGCACGAAAGGTTTATTTGTGAAATGTAAGGAGTAGTAGGTGGAAGAAGTGTATTAAAATTGTAGACAGGAGTGGCATGCTGGTTGTGTGGGTGCATATATTTTCTAAAGGGAGAGAAAGTGTGTATGAATGGAAGGTGATGAACACACAAAAAGAAGAATTAGAGTAGGATAATAAGTGGATAACTGAGATGGAACGAAAGTAGACTCTAGAATGGTTCAGAAAGAAGGAGATCACAATGTATGAAAAATGGTATGATGGAAGCCTGGGTGATCATCATCTCTTCCAAGCTAGGGCACAGTGTATGGATGTGAACACAAGGAGCTACATATGGTCAGAGTCCCGTAGCAAAGTGTGTCAGATATGTGACATGGGAGAGAATGAGACGGTAGAGTATGTGGTACTGGAATGACAGAAGTCTAACCGTGGTAGAATTAAAATGATGCGTGTGATTCTTACTGAAATGGGATGTGAAATGAATGAAGTGATTGAAAAAACTGGAAGGGAATCGATGGTGTTGTTGTTAAGACTGGATGGAGAGACTCGTGCAATGATGATTGACGCTTAGAAAGAAAATGTGAGAAAATGTGGTAAGTGAGGTCTAGAAACTAGAGTGTGTACATACAATAGGTTTTTTTTCTGTTTGTTTTGATCAACATCAAGTCCATTGCTTCCGATATCTATTAAAAGGAGATCCGTAAAACTGAGGCATGAGTGTGTGTGTGTGTGTGTGTGTGTGTGTGTGTGTGTGTGTGTGTGTGTGTGTGTGTGTGTGTGTGTGTGTGTGTGTGTGTGTGTGTGTGTGTGTGTGTGTGTGTGTGTGTGTGTGTGTGTGTCTGTGTGTGTGTGTGTGTGTGTGTGTGTGTGTGTGTGTGTGTGTGTGTGTGTGTGTGTGTGTGTGTGTGTGTGTGTGTGTGTGTGTGTGTCTATATATATATATATATATATATATATATATATATATATATATATATATATATATATATATATATGTATATATATATATATATATATATATATATATATATATATTTATATATATATATATATATATATATATATATATATATATATATATATATATATACATATATATATATATATATATATATATATATATATATATATATATATATATATATATGTATATATATATATATATATATATATATATATATATATATATATATATATATATATATATATATATACATATATATATATATATATATATATATATATATATATATATATATATATATATATATATATATATATGTATATATATATATATATATATATATATATATATATATATATATATATATATATATATATATTTATTTATTTGTATATATATATATATATATATATATATATATATATATATATATATATATATATATATATATATATGCATATATATATATATATATATACATATATATATATATATATATATATATATATATATATATATATATATATATATATATATATATATATATATATATATATACATTTGTATATATATATATATATATATATATATATATATATATATATATATATATATATATATTTGTATATATATATATATATATATATATATATATATATATATATATATATATATATATATATATATATATATACATACATATATATATAATTATAAAAGTGATACTGAGTAATGCATGATTAAAGATTTAAAAATTTTTTCGATATTGAATTAAGAAAATCCCTTTCTAAATAAGCACAACTATTTGTTTTAATATCATCTCATGAATTAGTTTTGCGATGTGATTCAAAATGCCATACAAATTTAATACATAGTGCTGTACTTAATAAACTATGACAGCTGTCAGACATACAATCATAATGACTAGATTGTCAATGTCTAATGGATCAGAAATCTACTTTTCAGAAGGATTAGAACCAACAGTAGAAGGATGAATGTCTGTGTGTTGGGGAAAGATGAGGTGCTTGTCAAAACTACACAGGCAACTCCATATTGCTCAGATTACCATTCTATATAAATAGCTCGTGAGAATACATGAAATACATGATACTGCAAAAAAGGCAGGTATTGTTGCTGATTCCCGACATGAGGTAGTGCAGCAAAAGTGTAGACGGTAATGAAAATTACAACTTACGTTCATAACGGAGGCCGTGGCACCAAGGGAACATAGTAGGAGGGGGGTCAGTTCATCTGAGGATTGCACTTCAACATTCTCCAGCGCGTTTGCCATAGTCTGATGGGCCACATGAAGATAAGAGGAAAGAAAAATTAAGAAGGCTTCAATCATACCAACGGTGTCATGAAACCAGTACCTAATGCTATAATTACATATATCTTAACAATCTTAACATGAAATGTTTACAAATATCTCAATTAAGAACTATCATGAAGGTCAAATTGGACTCCAATATGTCATGGAGTGTAAGAGTGTAAGAGGCCTTGGGTGTGCAATGACCAAACAGGTGAAAGTTGTCTCTACTGATTTTATGAAATGTATTGATTAAAATCAGCACAATGCCAATAATTTCAATTCATGTCTCGTTTCTCCCTTTCTCTGTGTTGTACATATATGTATCTTTCTTCCTACTATATATTTCTATGCTTTTTTTCACAGCCTTACTTCTTTCTTAGTCTCAGACATTCAAATATTGAAACAGATCAGGGCTTTAAGTACCTCCCTCCCTTCTTATCACAAAAATTTCCACGTCCAGTAAGGTAAGAGGTTTACATACCTGCATCCTACCTTGCCCTCACATCCTCACCTCCATTATAGCCACAGCAGTATCTCTGGCCTCCATATCCACAGTCTGTGCTGCTTGTTCTGCCTGGTCGATTCCTGAGTAAAAACATTGTAGATTTAGTGGGAAACTTCCACAAAATAGGTTGCTTAAGAGTACAGTGAACCGTCGTATCAACGGATGTCACTGCAATGGACTATGAATGCAATTGACTAAATGTGCAGAGCTGAATAACGTGTCCGATAATTTGAAACTCGCTGGAGGGTGTACTGTGACTGGTAGTTTAGTAAGTGTCCACTAGTTGGCGCGCATGAAAGTTATTTACATGCATCGGAGCTGTGATCAATAAGGATTAGCTGTATGGTAAAGTTTACTGCAGCGGTAAAGTCCACTGTGGAATATGCAGCGATTATTATGACGCCGAAGCTTGTACCCGGTCCAAATCATGTATTTTCTGGGGTTCTAACCACCACCCTACATCTAGACTGTGTCTGACATACCTTCATGCGATGCAGATTCATCAGCTGCAACATATATCTGGTCACACAATCTCTGATATTAAATGTAAGCTGAGGGGGATCCGCGCTTTACATCAAAGCCCTATAAATCCGCTCGACCAAAAGACTAGTAACAATCAGAAACATTATGTAGCCTGGTTTAACGTAAATAAGGGTATCACCGTCAAGGTCATCTGTCTTAACTGTGAAGCAATTTTGGCGAAATTCATGGACTTAATTAAATGTTCCAACCATAATTCATGCTTGGAGACCACTCTTAAGACTGCGTCACACTAGGCGATCGTCAAACAAAGTATGTGAAACGATCGCGGCGACTCTATCTTATGCCGAACCTCGGCGACAATTTGGTGAACTCAGTGTTTTGAGCGAAGATGTCGCGAATCTCTACCGAAACTGTATCTAAATTACATCGATTGTTGTCGAATCTCGGCGACACTATGATGAACTTAGCGGGTCGAATGTGGCTGACACCTTGTCAACAGTTGCCGACAGTTTAACGGCAGCCTTGTGACTTGCGACACTGTGCCGACAGTGTTGCGTATGTACACATTCGGCAGCTTTCGCTAGACTATCGGCACAGTTGCTAGGCTGTAGGTTGAAGGCTGTCGCTAGAGTGTCGACGCGCTCAACAGATTCGACATGGCTTCGCCGGCCCTTGCGATTCTCTGGACGTTCGACCGCAATTTTTTAACAGTTCAAAAACTATCTGGCGAACGTGTTGCCGACAGGCGATAACCCTCGATATTATAGCGTATTCCAGCGCATCTAGCCAACATGCTGTCGCCTAGCTTCGCCTAGCTTAAATTCGCCTAGTATGACACGGCCTTTACCATTCCCGCATCTCAAGGTCGAGAGTGGTGACACAGTAAAGTTGACAACCCCGCACTCTTAGCAGATACACTACAGAGTTTTGGCAGTAAATTTGCCAAGGTCACTGAGGATAGTGTTATGGAGATTGCATATTATGATTCTGAAGAAAATATAATTGAAAAACTCGAAAATTATTCAGATTTCAGTTCCGATGATGAAGTTGATGGAAATGTTGGAAAAGGTGACTACCGGCAAGCTGTCCAAATTATTACAGGTTGCAGTGGCATGAAAGAATCACTTCAGAAAATTATTTACGATCCCCCTGAACTAAGAAGTACAATGCCTCTTCCTGACGATCTTCACAGTGAACTTCTCATGAAAATTTACAATGAAAAACAACAGGCTTTGATAACATGTTTCTTCCAGTGATACCAGGATGTAGCCGACACGATCCAGAACACTGACGTTGTAGATGAGGGAAAAGACCTTGCAGCTGGTGATATTGAACCCCTCGAGGAAGACTTAGATTTCGAAGGGTTTATGGATTTGTGAAGCCATCTTTAGTCTCTGAATCAACCCAACAAGCCCACTCAACCACAGAATTATCTTATCTCCGGTATTCATATTAAATTTTAAAAATAATAACAATGACAAAATTATCATCATTGAAATTAGTCGTTAATTTAATATCTTTATAAGGTTTTGACAGTCTAAATGAGTGTCCACAGATGAGAACCTATTGTACTTATTCATCATACTGAATATGCTTATATCGTCTGTCACAAGGTTCCCAACAGTGTCTTTAAGTAGCCCAATACCACTTCTAAGCTGCTTCTTGCTGTCAATAATTTAAAGACCAGTATAACCTTGTATTTGCTTTCTGCTGCTAAATTTTCTATGTTATGTAATTTTGCTAGTGTTGCAGTTAGTAAAGTCATTTAGCTAGCTTTTTAATTTAATGTCGTCTGGAGTCGTTGTATAATCTGATTTTGAAGAGTGAATTGTATCATATATATTATATATTGTTTAACATTAGTTTTAAGTTAGTTTAGTTTGAGTGTGGGGGCAAGGGAATTTTCCCCCTTGGCAAGGGAAACCCAGGAGTAGCGTCAGGTCAGAGGTCACGTGCCGGCTCCAATCAGAAGGCTATGTGAGCGTGACGTCAATTTCTCAGGTCACCCAGCCAATCACGATCGCGTATCCCATCTGGATTCGATCTTCCTGACTGCGTGACCTGGGCCCGACGCCTTGCCTTTCGCATCATTCTAAGCCCGGCAACCACTTCGACAATTCGCTCTCATCACACTCTCATTACAGGCTAAGGTCATAGAGTCACTGTATTTCTTTGTATCTACATCAAGTCGTGTGTTTTCTATTTATCATCTATATCAAGCCGTGTGTGTTTCACCTAAGACCTCCAAACCATCAGTTCTCTCCAAAAACTCAACTCTAATACACTGGTGACCAAATTCGAATACACTGGTGGCAGCGGTGGGATCGTCCTTCCAAGCGACGAATATCAAAAACCAGCCTCCTCCGTCATCAAGCCTACCATCACCATGTGCATCGTTCCGCCCAGTAAATGATTCTCCACATACGCCCTTGCCTCGCCTGCCTCGTGTCCTTCTCTACGCCCTGCAGTCACTTCCTTCGTCGCCCTTCTGCAGTAGTCTGTGTTCGAGTGAGTACAAGCCTCCTCGCCCTGCCTGGCGCCCCACGAAGCTACTCCTCGCCGCCGTTGTGTGCCCTGCCTGTTCAAGCCTCATCACCTCTACCTCCATTTTGTTCTCGACGCGCCACCTTCGCTGTTCACACCATCACCACGTGGCGCCAAACAAGTCGCTCACGCCATCACCACGTGGCGCCCCAACAAGTCGCTCCACGCCATCACCACGTGTCGCCGCCCTCAAGACGTCCATCACCCATCACTACGTGACCAGCCCAGAAGTACGCCCTCCACCACGTGGACCAGCCAGCGTCCACGTGTTCCACATCCTTGGTCCTCTGCTGACTACTTAGTTAAGTACCTTAGTTCTCAATATATAAATTTGTTCCTTCATTGTTTCTCTTTTTCTTTTGTGTATTTCCTCAACGTGAGCACTATTCCCTCACGATGTCTAACGACCAGTCACCTCGCATACCCACACCTCAGGTTACTCTCATATCCGATAATGTTTCTATTCCTCCTTTTTCTGGTACAAACTCTGAGTCAGTTCATACTTTTGTTCGGCGAGTAGAAGTTGAGTGCACACGCCGTTCCGCCCCTTGTGATGTTGAAAAATTAGCCATTTTAAAATCGCGGATTTGTCATGACCCATCTAGCCTTGCGGGTAAACTCATAAAAAATACAGATAAAATCCTCAGTTTTTCCACATACGATGAACTCACTACAGCATTAATATCTCATTTCTCTGGTCATTCAAAATTAGGTGCAACTCATTCCTTCCTCAAAATTGCTCAAACCCTCACTCATGTTGCACGCTTTACTCACGATGTGTATAAGGCAGAGAATATTGCATCCTCTCTCAGTGTTGATCTCACAGACCAGATGAAATCCTCTTAGTGGATCGACACAGATGATAAAATATCTTCTACTGATTTTAAACGCCTTATGTCATATTTCCTGTTCCTTGTCCAGCTCTACTCGCCAACCTTCACCGTTGCAAGCGACATTAAGTTCAGCAAGGAAGATTTCTTGTATGATCTTTGCAAGAAAATATCCGAAAAATCGCTGCCTGTCTCTCAGCCAGTCAGTTTAATTCAGCCCCCGCTTTCATTGGCCCCGCGAACCCCGTTTTCTCAATACCAAGGCTCTTCTCCTCACACCCCATCCCCACCTGCGTCAAACACTCATTTCTCACGTTCTGACCACCGCTCTCAATCTCGTCACCACTCACCGTTCCGTGACTCGAGGAATGTAACTTGCTACCGATGTGGACTCAAGGGTCACGTCTCAGCTCACTGTCGCATAATACTCGACGACCAAGGTTACCGTCAATTCAACCGTGATGCGTTTTGCTGCTTTCACAACAAACGTGGTCACTCGCTCGCTGACTGTCGCCTTTACCAACAGCAAATGCAGTCCTCTTTTTCTCATCCTTCGGGAAACGCTTCGCGCACGAGCCTCGCACCTCCTCGGTAACACTTAAGCCCATTATCAGGACCGCCGCCAATAAGTCATCTCAAAAACCTGTTGGTTTCGCAGACGCACAGACAGTTCCTCTCCCTTGTGTCCCTGTTAAATCCTCCGGATTTTTTCAAAGCCTTATTGCTGACGTCAAATCAACTTCTCACAAATGCCACGCATTTTTCGACTCTAGCGCTTCAGTAAATATTATCACTTGTTTTTGAAAAACTCTCTGCCGCCTCAAAGCATAAGATTCAGAGATATCCACCGGGCATCACCGTTAGTGGTATCTCTGGCAATGCCTCATAGCAAGGTCCTCCTCAGTGTCTGTTTGTCTCCACTTGAACCTTCCATATCAGATTTTGTCTATGTTATTGATGATGTATGTTTTGCAGCTGAAATATTGATAGGATACCATACAATGTCTCACTTCAACATCTCACTTTTCCCTTCTACTCATCAAATTGCCCAGCATGGCACCTTCATCTCTGCCTCACCCTCTCCTGAGTCACCGTCTTCACCTGATGTCTACATTGTCACGCACACACCTCCCCAGGACTCACCTCATGTCCCTCCCTCCTCGATCAAGGCACCCTCAGTAATCCCTGCCCCTGCCTTATCATCCACGCCAGCCGACTCGTTTAGCGAAGCGCTGCATAGCGACACCGACAACCCCTCTTCTCCCACAACACTGTCTGACGTCCTCTCGAGCACCAGACTCAGAAAAGCTGTGTTGACCCCCTCTGTGGTAGACACACAGACTAACTTTTGTTTGGTGCGTGTCATCGTCAAAGGTGTGCCCCCTGGGACAGACATCTTATGTTTGCCCGACTCTGCCCAAGTGAATGGTGTCGCTCTCGAGTCAGTCCTTACGACTCTAGAAAAACATGGTTCTTGCTTATTGCCATTCAAAATCTCACAAATCATCCTATATCCCTTCAATCTGGCGTGACTTTAAGTGATGTTCTCCCCTATCCTGCCCCTGTCACATCTGTCGCCTCAGCCTCTTGTCACACATCCACGTCTTCATCACTTGACCCTGACTCTCCATTACAGCCTCTTCATCTTCTTGACCAGCATATTGGCGATGTAGATTTCCCTGAGTCAAAACCAGATTTACTCGCCTTCTTACTGGCTTACACATCATGTGCCTCTCTTCCGGGTGAGCCTCTGGGCAAGACCGATGCTGTTCGTCACTCCATCCACCTCACCCCAGGCTCAACACCCATCTACGTCCTGGCTTATCGCATCCCACACAGACGCAGGACGTTAATGGACGACGCTGTCAGAGCCATGCTGGATGAGGACATCGTAGAGCCAGCGGCCTAACCATTCAATGCCCCGCTGTTTCAAGTCCAATGGTGAGTGGAGAGTAGTCGTCGATTTCCGTGGTTTAAACGCCGCGACGATTCCCGATCGATTCCCAATGCCAGTCTTTTCTGATCTCCTCCAGTAAATAGTTGACTCAAACAGTGTATTTTCCACCTTCGACCTTCAGTCTGGTTTCTTCCAGGTCGAACTAGAAGAAAGTTCACGGCAATACACTGCTTTCACCACATCATCTGGCCAGTACGCTTTCAAACGTATGGCTATGGGTTTACATAACACTCCCTTAACCTTCATGCGTCTCATGAACTCGGTTCTCTCTGGCCTCTTACGCACTTCGATGTTTTGCTACTTGGACGACGTAATAGTCGCGTCAAAGGACCTTTCCGAACACTTCGATACCATATCAGACGTTCTGTCACGTTTTGCAAAGGTCAGGTTAACGTCAAAACTCAGTAAATGTCAGTTTCTCAAGCGTGAAATTAAATTCTTAGGCCACAAGGTTGACAAAGATGGCATCCACACTCTTGACGACAACATTCACACAATATCACAGTTCCCCACTCCTAGTTCCGCTGATGACGTTCGTAGCTTCATTGGCCTTGCAGGATTTTATCGGCAATTCATCAAAGATTTTAGTAAAATTGCTCAACCTCTCACATTCCTGTTTAACGGAACGTAACATTTGCATGGACAGACGAGTACGAGAATGCATTCACTACCCTCAAGCAAGCCTTATGCAACGCTACCGTCCTTGCATTTTCCGACTTCAAAAAGGAGTTTATTCTTGGCACTGATGCATCAAACATCGGTATCGGTTCTGTCCTCATGCAACGATATGACAACAGTAAATCACGCGCCGTTGCTTTTGCCAGTCGTTTGTTCTATGCTGCTGAGCGCAACTACAGCGTCACACACCGCGAAGTTCTCGCAGTTGTTTGGTCCCTTCGTCACTTCAGAGACATCATACTCGGATATAGGATCCACGTTCTGACCGATCATTTTGCTGTCACAGAGTTATTCAAAGGAATCAGCTTAACCGGAAAATTTGCCCGTTGGCAACTCGCTGTTCAAGAGTACAGTCCTTCATTCGCGTACATCCCAGGTAAAGCTAATTCTGTCGCTGACGCTCTGCCCTGTCATGTCGCTCCAGTCTCTCTGCTCATGACCTGACAGTCACTCTCCACTCTTGAGGAAGTCAAATCCCTTCAACGGTCTGACCAGTTCTGGACACGTCTCATTTATTATCTTGAGTCAGGTGATGCCAGTAACCTTCCAAGCTTGCCATTCTCCCCAGATTCCTTTCTGCACCGAGACGATGTCCTCTATAAATCTAGTTCTGTCATTTCTGAGGACGACTCATTACATCATGCATCTCAGCTTGTCTTTCTAGAAGCCCTTGTCCCTATTATTTTATATCACGTTCATGACTCCCCTCTTGCTGGTCACCCAGGCAAAGATATATCATTCAAACAGGCTCAAAGGTCGTATTTCTGGTCTTCCATGCGGAAAGACATCACTCGCTATTGTCTCTTATGCGCTGCATGCGCTGAGCATCATCCCTATCTCCATCAAGAGTCTCCAAACCTAGCTTACCCTATCCCTCATGCGCCTTGGGACAACCTGTCAGTCGACATTTTGAAACTCCCTTTGACGGAGAACGGTTTCCACTACTTGTTCGTTTGCATCAATAGCTTTTCACGCTTCAGTATCTTGGTTTCTTTCAAGGACAAATCTGCACGTTCAGTTGCACGAGCCCTGATAGTTGAAGTTATATGCCGGTATGCGCCCCCTAAAGTGCTTTTATCAGATAATGGCACCGAATTCAACAATGCCATCCTCAAGGCTGTTTGCGAGTCATTCCAGATCAAAAAGTGTAACATCATTCCATATTCCTCTCAGACGAACGAAAAAGTTGAAAGAGCAAACCGTCGATTTCTCGATAGCTTACGTTACATTGCCGGTTCATGCTTTCCATGGGATGATCACATTCCCTTAGTCGCATGCTCTCTTAACGAAGTAAAGCCAAAGAACATGAGGTACAATCTAATGGAGAGTGAAATCAGCTTAAATGAATTTAATATGTTTACGAACATCGATAATGATAAGGGAAGAAGAATTGTCATCTATAGCAATTTTGGCATTAAGGCAGTGGAAATTAAACTCTCAACATATTGTGAAGAAACACTATTTGTTACTATAAAGTTAAAGGGACATGATCAACTATTACTGGGATGCATTTACAGCTTACAAGTTAACAATTTAAAGCTCCGTGAACTGCATAATGAGGTCTCAAATTTTGATGCCACTCACATTCTTTTAGCGGGGGATTACAACTACACAAAGATTAACTGGGAGAGCTGGACAACGCCCGGAATGGGGGAGGAGAGTGAGGAATTTTTGTTAGTGGAAACCCTAAGGGACTTTTTCATGTACCAACATGTCAGGGAACCAACTAGAGGTAGAGGTTCCAACAATCCAAACCTGTTAGATCTGGTGCTAACCAACGAGAAAGGAATGATAAACAGTGTGGAGACTCAAGCACTGCTCGGCAAAAGCGACCACAGCATTTTGGTTTTTGACTACAACTGTTATGTGGATAGATGCATGACAAAGAGAAGGATTTTCTTATACGGCAAAGGGGATTACCTTAGGATGAAAGAAGAGTTCACCGAGTGCTGGATAGAAGAAGTTAAGGAATTAACAGACATTGAAGAGAAGTGGAAAGCGATTAAAAGCAAAATTAAAGAGAGTGAGAGAGTATGCATACCATGCAGGACCCACACTGTGTCAGCAACTCCAAAAAAGATCCATATCACCAAACTGGACAATGAAACCAGGATAGCAACAAGAAAGAAAAACAGAAGCTGGAGTAGATACATGGAGACGAAAAACCCAGAGAAACTTAGGGAATTCAAGAAATGGAGAAATAAAGCAAGGGCGATGACAAGAAAGCTTCAGAAAAATTAGGAAAGGGATATAGCCAGACAATCCAAGGAGAGGCCTAAGAAATTCTGGAGCTACGTGAAAAGAAAACTTAAGACCTGCACTCAAATTTCTGAGTTAAAGAAAAATTCAACTGCCGAAATAGCCAGCTCAGATAATGACAAAGCAGAAGATCTATCAGAATTCTTTGCAGAAGTGTTCACCAGGGAGCCGGATGGAGACATGCCAACTGTACAGGAATCCCAGTATGACAACCCACTCCAAGACTTCAATATCACCAAGGAAATGGTATTCCAAAAACTTGACAAATATAAAGTTGACAAATCACCAGGGCCTGATGGGATAACAGCAAGAGTACTGAAAGAACTTAAAAATGTTATAGGTGAAACTTTGGCAGACTTATTTGAGGCATCAGTTAGAGAAGGACAGCTACCAATGGACTGGAAGACGGCTAATGTGAGCGCCATCTACAAGAGAGGGGATAAATCTTAAGCATGCAATTACCGCCCTGTCAGCCTTACTTGTATTACATGCAAGGTCATGGAGTCCATTGTAAGAGACCACCTCATGTACCACATGTCCACCAATCACTTGTTCTCCGACAAACAATATGGTTTTATACCAGGAAGATCAACAACATTGCAACTCTTAAATGCCATTGATGACTGGACAAAGAACATTGAAGAGGGAATAGAGACAGATGTAATATATATGGACTTCCAGAAGGCCTTTGACAAAGTCCCACACCATAGACTACTAACGAAACTGGAGGCATACGGTGTTAAGGGAAAAGCTCTCCGATGGATCAACGAGTTCCTTAAGGGTAGGAAACAGAGAGTTCACGTCAGAGGCAACTACTCAAGATGGAAGGATGTCTTAAGTGGAATACCTCAGGGAAGTATACATGGACCTGTGCTATTCGTCATATATATCAACGACATGCCTAACTGTGTTAGATCAACATGCTACTCTTCGCAGATGACACAAAGATTTACCGGGGAATTCAATCTGATAGTGACACAACAGTTCTCCAGGAAGATTTAAGCTCTCTGCAAGATTGGTCCACAAGATGGCTGATGCCCTTCCATCCAGAAAAATGTAAAATAATGAAGATTCACAACATTAATAAACAAACAAGAGACACCTTGTACTATTTGGAAAAGGAAAAGGGGGAGAATGCACCAGTCAAGCAAACTGAGAGAGAAAAAGATCTTGGTGTCATAACAGATGGAAAACTTACATTTGAAGATCATATCCACGACAAGATCAATAAGGCCAACAGCATAATAGGAATGATCCGAAGATCTTTTGTACACCTTGACATTCCAACCTTCAGGACTCTATTCAAATCAATAGTTGAATATGCTGTCAGTTTGGTTGCCCTACAAGAATATGGATGTAAATTCAGTGGAAAATGTGCTACGTAGAGCCTCGAAAATGGTGCCAGGGATAAGAAATCTTAGCTATGAGATAAGACTGAGGAGACTAGACTTACCAACGATGGTCTACAGGAGGATACGAGGTGATGTGATAGAGGTGCATAAGATTATGACTGGCAAATACTCCCCTGAGGTCTATATCAAATTCCAAATCAGAGACGGCACAACCCGGGGCAATAGCATGAAAATCTTTAAACCAAGGTGTCGTACAAGGCAACGCCAAAGAACATTCATGCATCGGGTTGTGGACACATGGAACTGTCTTCCCAGGAGTGTGGTCCAAGCTAAGAATACACGTTTCTTTGGGGTTAAACTAGACAAACATTGGGACAATCAAGATTTGAAGTTTAACTTCAAGGACACTCTCAAGTTATTAACCACAAATAATCACAACAAACCTGAGGATGATTCAGACATCCAAGTCTGATCAGTCGATACTAACCGGGAACCGATCTGGACTTAAGGATCACAGCGACCTGCGTCCAGTAACATCGTAAGGTATCGTAAGGTAAGTTCCCTACACGAATCTTCTTGAGAACAAGTGCAAGACAAGAAGTATTTATTTAAATCCTTACTAATTTCCTCACAATTTTCTATCAAGCTGCCATCCATTCCTTTAAGAAATCCTATTCTTTCCTTTGTTTTAGCCTTGTACAGCTGATAGAATCCCTTTGGATCCTTCTGGGCATCTCTAGCTATCCTAACCTCATAATTCCTCTTTGCAGTCCTAATATCCTTTTTAACTTTCCTAGCTAGGTCATTATACTGCCCTACTGCCTGTATTTCACCCCTCTTAATTCTCCTATAGAGTCCCCTTTTTAATCAAATTTCCCTTCTAATGTTGCTATTCATCCATTTATGATCATTTTTATTTGACCTAATCCTCTTCTTAGGTATATACTGTTCCTGCCCTGTATGAATTTCCCTAACTATGCTAATATAATGCAATTCTACTTCAATGTTTTGATCCTCCTCTCTGCCTACTCCTATACCCTCCCAATTTATACCCTGGAAGTGATGTCTGAGGCCTTGGTAATTTCCTTTTCTAAAATCTGGTACTAAAGCAGTGTTTTGTTCTACCTCTCTCTTTGCATTAATCTTGAATCAAATTTTATGGTGGTCACTAACATCAAATCTCGCTCTTATCTCAACCTGACTGACCAAAATTTTATAATTCGTTAACGCTGCGATTCACTCATCCATCAACGAGTCTCCGCACTTCATATTATATGGTTCCGACAGCCTTGCCGACTCTCAAGAGTCTATGCTTTATAAGCAGCATCAGCGCGCTAAGCCGCACGAGATTGAAGTTGATGACATCGTGTTCACCAGAGTCCAAGACCGCCACTCTAAGCTCGACCCCCGATTCAACGGACCTCACCGCTTAATTGAAATGATGGCTGGTCATAAGGTAAAACTCCGACACTTAAGTTCAGGCAGTGAGAATCTTGTTCACAGAGATCCCCTCAAAAGAGTCGATCGTGGTTTCGATGTCGAGTTTGCCTCTCCACTACCATACCATGCGCCTGACAGTATTGACAGTCAGCCACTTTCATCCCCCATCTCATCCTCACCTAAATACCAGCTCCGGTCTCGTCCAATCTATTAGCCATTTTCTTCATCTTTCCTTTCATTCCTGTTCAACTTCTGTATTAGTTATGTATATATCTATGTAAAAGTTGCAGCATGGTCTTGTTCATGTTTTTTGTGTATTGTGTATCCATACTCTTTAAAATTGTATTGTTCAGTGTATTTCATCGTCCCCCTCTCTGTTTGTATTCGTTTACCTCGACATACGAGGATGTATGTTTTCAAGGGGGAAGTATTTGTATCATATATATTATATATCGTTTAACATTAGTTTTAAATTGGTTTAGTTTTTCATTGTTTCTAGCCGAGAGAGAGTGAGAGAGTGTGGGGGGCAAGGGAATTTTCCGTCTCTTTCTCTGGCAAGGGAAACCCAGGAGTAGCATCAGGTCATATATGACGTGGCGGCTCCAATCAGGAGGCTATGTGAGCATGACGTCAATTTCCCAGGTCACCCAGCTAATCACGATTGCGTATCCGACCTGGAGTCGACCTTCCTGACCGCGCGACCTGGGCCTGACGCCTTGCCTTTCGCATCATTCTAAGCCCGGCAATCACTTCGACAAGTCGCTCTCATCACATGACTAAGTCACTATGTTTCCTTGTATATACATCAAGTCGTGTGTTTTCAATATATCATCTATATCAAGCCGTGTGTGTTTCACCCAAAACCTACAAACCATCAATTATCTCCCAAAACTCAACTCTAATACACTGGTGACCAAATTCGAATGCAGAATTATGTGCTTTTGTAAGTATTTCTCTCCTGAAGATGCCGTTGGATATTGTTATTAAACCAGGAAGGTGTGGACGTGTGAACAAGTGGTGTCATGTGTGAATATAGACTCTTCAGTGAAACCTTTATGTGTGAATAAACGCGATGTTTGATTACCGCTCAACGCAGATAGTGAGTGACTCTGTAAATATAATAAAGTTGTTATTTTTGTAATTGAACTTTCATTAAAGCCTTTATCTGTTCGACCAAAGACTTTTTACATGCAAATACTTTATGTAACCTGGTTAACATAAAAAAGGTTAACATTGGGCTGTTGCTTGTAAGTGCATAAGTTTTGCAGTACGTCTGTTGTTATCAAAATCAGCTCTTCTAAAATTTGATACTAGTCTTGTTTTCGAGTACATTAGCTCCTGTGTTGATACTGACACGAACTAATTTTTGATAACATGTGAAGATGTTCACAAACAGCAACATTATTGATCGAGCGATCTTGACTGGCTTTAGCAAGATCAAGTAAATTGTTTTCATAAGTTGACTCTGATAGAAAGTTATCCTCTAGAAATTCTAGCATTCTATGTGACATTGAGATAGATATTTTACTGGGGGGGCCTAGAACAGACGGGCAGCCAATAGGGATAGGTGGAGAAGGTTATAGTTAGCCTTTGTGCTCCAGTATTCTCCACAATCCGAGAGGTTCATAATGATGATGATGATGATGATGATGATGATGCTGTGTAAACTGTGCAACTTGATATTAATTGATTTGTCTTTATTTTCTAATATTAATTATACCTGTGGTGAAGGCTACAAGATTACTACTACTGTATTCCCTGCAGTTTGTAGTAAGAAACCTCTCCTCTCCTGTGTTCTCTCCTACAACAAAACAAGGTACATAGCGGGAGGGGAGAGTAAAGTCTCCCTGAACACTAAATGCCTTGTCTTGGCTATCTCCTTTTGATGGGGATGTAGGCCAGGTATATAGAAAAATAGATAGATAGATATAAGTGAATTATCATGTAAAGATAAGTATTACATGCAACTCTTATGGTAAACTTAGCAGAAACCAAAAGAATATATGTTTTGCTTGAGAAACAAACATTATGCTGACATATTCTGGCTATGGAGTACCAAGTATGTTATATGATAGATAAATCAAGGAACATCACTTATGCTTTCATTGCTCACCATGCCACTGAACCCTATTAAACAATGCCCTCCTACAACTCTATAATAAACACGTAAACTATGATTTGTAGCAAACTATGAGTTGATTTCTCACTATACGTCACTCAACTCACGAAAATTAACTACTTACCATTCACAGATGTCCTCATCACACCAGCCAACACATTAATCTGAGCAATGCTTCCAGTATTAATGGTCTTGAGAGCTGCCTTCAATGAGTTTGAGTTCATCTGAAACAAAGTGGAACAGTTGAAGGTACATTTCATATTCAACGCAATTTGATGTCTCATGACAGCCTATGCACGTTTGAACACAGCCTCACCTTATCCGAACTACGAGCATAATCCTTTTATCCTCACCTTAGCCAAATCCTTCAACCTGTTTTCCACCTCTTCAGCTGTAAGATTTTCCAATGAACTAATTTCTAGGGAGAGCCATGGGGCATGTTCCCTCACTGAGGCCAGAGCCTTCAGCATCATTCCTAGTGTGAACTGGTCCCCAACGGCCGTCAGGTACTCAATCTGTTCTTCAGTCTTGAATGCTTCTAACTCATCCTGGGTTGGTAACGTTGCCTGAGTGAGAAGAGCTTACTGTTAATCAAACTATGATATGTTTTTACTGTGGTAATTACTAATGGGCGGCATTTATGCCTTCTGTAAAATGTGTACGAATTTGACTTTCATCATGGTGAAGTGATAACTTATGAAATTCATAATTGTTGGTTCTGCTAAAATTGTATATTTCTTGTGTAAGTATATGACATGGAGACACATTTTATTTCAATAACCCAAGTGCAATTTCCTAAATGTGCTCGTGACCCCTAATTTCCCAATTTGAATTATTGGGAAGATGAATAATTCCGACATATAAAATCATACATAGACATATACATTGTTGTGTTTGTATGGTGTTAACGGAACTTGACAGAAACATCAAATAAGGACTGGTTCCTTTCTGTGATCGGAGGGATGGGACATACTGCTAAATAGACGAGGGAGGAAGAGTGGGCTAGTGATGTTGGTAAGGCAAAAGAGGGAAGCTGTAGTATGGAAGCATTGTAGCCGTATGATGAAATTAAAAATGTCATGATTGTCTTCAAAACAATAATTTGTTATTAAAACACTTTAAACTCACTTATCAAGCTAATTACTGTAATTGAGATATGTGTGCTTGTAATAACAAGAAGTAATCAATTAGGTACCCTTGATCTGTGATCAAAGATGCCTCATTGATTGTTTCTGACCAGGGAGCCTTATTAATAGGTTATTGTCAGAGATATGTGCTTCTTTGAACCTTTATTATATTTTTCCTGCATTAATAACTTTGTTAATGATTCGAAATGCCACCAACGACATGCCAACAACAACACCAAAAAGGTCGTGCATGTTGCATGTTGGTGTTTGTGTATTTGTTGGGGTAATTACATATGTAAAACTGTCAAGTACTAATAAATCTAGTAAGGGTTCAAGGAAGCATTTAACTCTGACAATAGTAGATACAAGCCATGAAGCTGGAGTTGCTTCTTGCTCAAACGTCATAAGCTGATCATAATCAAAGATGCCTAATCTGTTATTTTTTTCTTAACTGCTATAAGGTTCTCATGTCGTAGAATAAGTCTTAGTGGTAACATGATCTCTAATCTTCATATTTTCTTATCATATTTCACCGTGTACAGTTACTAGCTTATGTTTTTGTTTTGTATATATCATATCATGAGTTTATCTACTAAACGTTATAACTAGAAATAAGGAAATAAGAAGTGATAATGGTTTCTTTAATAACTATGTTCAACTCACTTCCAAAAGCCTTATGTGGTGTTTTATCACTCCTACGCTCCCAAGACTTTCATTTATCATTGATTTTTCATTGATTTTATTTCCACTTTATTTATGGGTTAGCTGTTTGTTTTCATTACAGTGGGATTGAATGCAAACATCAGCAAACTCCTTCTTTTTATTGCCATCAGACACTTCTTGTAGATTCATTTAATTTGTTTGCATATTAATTTCATGTATCTGGATACTATATATATACATCACATCCTTGGCCAAATTGCTCTAGATGTGGGAAGGAATTCTGTGTATTGTTAAAGTTGTTTCATGCTTGTTTATATTTACTGTGCTATAGTACCATGCGCCCGATTGTACTTTGAACCACTCAGTATATATCAGACCCGCATGGATGGAGGATATTAACCTTTGCACATAATTGTGGATATTTGAACACCTATCTGCTATGTAGGACGCATTGTATCACACATATCTTTCCATGCCTTCATTATTTTTCATGTCAACTATTAGACGTGACAAAGTGTTTTTAGATCTGGCAGAGTTGCACGCTCCCTTTGTCAATAAGAGTTTAGCTCCCGCTGGCTGACAACTTTTCTGCCCAAGCCACACCTCCTGCGAGTGACTCATCGATTACTCAACCATTGACTACCCCTGCTTCGCTCCCTGCCACGACTTCTTTTTTCCGCCACTCCATATGTCATCACTCCACCTGTAAACACAGTTCCTACGACTTTTACGTCCACGGTTGTGTCATCTACGAGCAAACCCGTGGCTCAAAGTCCTCCGATACTGCAAGCTGATACAACCTTTCCATGTGTTCCGACAATGGCGTCGACGTTGGCAGGATTTCTCCACCATGTTTGATCTGCAGAGGCTTTCCCGCGAAAAGCAACTAATTCAGCTCAGAATGTCTGTGTCGCTAGACGTACAAGGGATCCTAGAACACACACTAGGGATCGAACCAGACACTTCTCTAAGTGTAAACGAGGTCCTTGACGAGTTGCAGTCTCACTTCAAGGGACAACGTAATGAAGCTCTCCGTCGCCGCGAGCTTCTGCGTTGCAGGCAGACGGATGGTGAGTCTTTCTCCGATTTTTATGTATAATTGAAGAGCTTGGCAGAGGAGGTCGACTTATGTTCTGGTAACCCAGTGACTTGTGCGGAGATCCAGCTGAAGATGATACTATTCCTGGGCGTCAGAGAGGAAGAGTTAGTTCATCGTCTCATCTCTCTGGACACGGGCGTTTCTTTACAGGACGTCGTCATCTGTTGCCGCTTATTCGAGGCTACCCAAACCGCAGCTTTCGCTAACCACTCGTCACCAAGTCAGCTATGTGTTCTTTCGAGCTACAAGAAGGACAAATGTCATGACAAGACGACTCATTCACCTCAACAAGCATCTTTAGCACATCGTGAGAAGACTTCAGACGGCAACTCCACCTCAGCCTATCCATGCCAGTTTTGTGCCCAGCGACACAGTTCCGGGAAGTGCCCCGCCGCCGATGGTACCTGTCACAACTGTGGTGGCAAAGGTCATTGGGCAAAGACTGACAAATGTCCTGCCAAGAAGGCAATATGTCGCTTCTGCAAAAATGTGGGCCAATACGATAAACATTGCCAATCGAAGAGGACGGATAACGAAGGAGCCTTCTTCCACCCTAAGAGGAAATTCAACAACTGTTGCCGCGTGAATGATTCTCTTTCTTTGAACAGCGAGATACCCAAGCCCGTCTGTGTTCACCTGGTATACGGCGAGAATACTTCACGACTCCAGATGTTACCAGATACAGGCGCGGGCGTCACTGTCATTGGCAAGAGACACCTTGAAGTTCTCAGCATTCCCTGCAGTCTACAATCTCTACCCTCCACTACTACGCTTACAGCGGATGGATCAGAGATAGCACCTGCTCTGGGATACTTTCAAGCTACAATACGGCTCCGCAAGAAATCTTGTGTCGCCAAGATCCAGGTGCATGATGGTGTTGCAAAGAGTTGGCAATCATCTCACCCGAGTTCCCGAAGCCACTGTTGGAGGTAAAGCATATCAACAGATGTGCCGAATTTCTTTCCACACCATCACGTCCCCGTCAGCTGCCAAGGAATACTTCCTTCGGGAAATTAAGGACGTGTTGCTCTCCAAGGCGGACCTCCAGACATCTCCTTTGAAGCCCATGGTCGGAAAACCCATGAAGATTCACCTGAAGGAGGGAGCAGTACCGTTCGCCAACCATACACCGAGGCAAATTCCCTTTGCGTTCCAACAGCAAGTCAAGGAGGAACTTGAGTCCATGGCACGACAAGGGATCATCAAGCCTGCTGGTGACGACCCCTCAGAGTGGTGTCACTCGGCAGCCATCGTCGCCAAGAATACAGGAGTCCGGATTACCGTCGATTTGACTTAGCTGAACAGTCAGGTAGCCCGTTCGACTCATTCTGCACCAATGCCCTTAGCCGTTGTCCGTAGTGTCAACTCGTCTCCACGTTACTTCACCATAGCGGACGCTTTATGTGGGTACTGGCAGTTGGTACTTCACGAGGATGATCAGCACCTTACCACATTCATCACTCGTTACGGCAGGTACCTACACTGCAGAAGACCTATGGGTTTCTCGGCTACCGGTGATGCCTACTGCCTCCGCGGTAACATGGCACTCCAGGGTGTGGAAAACTACGTTAAGGTGGTCGACGACATACTTCTCTTCGACGACGACTTTTCTTCCCACCTTCAACGTATTCACCAGATGCTCTCTAGATGTCGCAAGTACGGGATCACCCTGAACAAGGACAAGTTTGTGCCCGCTGTGTGAGTTTCTGTGGATACAACCTCTCGGCCGAGAGCGTTGCTGCGGACGAGGACAGAGCCAGTGCCATTCAGGACTTCCCGACACCAGCTAACCTGACTGATCTCCGCTCGTTCATGGGCCTGGTGAACCAGTTGTCAGAGTTTACCCCAGACATCGCCGCTGCTGCCCAACCTCTTCGCCCCCTGATGAGCTCCAAGAGAGCGTTTACTTGGACATCGGACCACGATGAGGCTTTCAAACGTGTGAAAACGGCGCTTCTCCAACCGCCTGTTCTAGCACACTTCGACCCGGTCATCCTAAAGACAGACGTCTCTCGTCTTAAGTAGAAAATATCGCCATACCTGTTCACGGCCGTGGGACGTGCTGGGAAGCAACTCTGCATCCCTGATGCCCTTTCAAGAGCCCCAATTAGCCGCCTTACGCCAGAGCACGAGGCTATGGGTGCTAAAGCAGCAGCACACCTCAGAAGCATCGTGTCCACCAACACCATCAAGACACCGATAGGACCTTACAGGAACTTCGAGTCGCGGTAATTGCGGACCCGTCGTACGTCTGATTGCGAGACTGCGTGACGTCTGAATTTCCTTTCAATCGGTACGATCTGCACAGTTCTCTACTCCCCTACTGGAAACTCCGGAACTGCCTCTACGCAGATGGGGAGCTGGTCCTGTACGGGCAGAGAATTGTGGTTCCTACTGCCCATCACCGCCGCATCCTCGCTCGCTTACACAACAGTCACCGAGGTGTGGAAGCCACTAAGCGTCGGGCAAAGCAGACTGTCTTCTGGCCTGGCATCGAAGCTAACTTCACCAGCACAGTACAAGCTTGCGAGTCGTGCCAGATACTACAGTCCAGTCAGCAACAGGAACCCTTACTGTGCGACGACAAACCTTCCAGGCCCTTCGAGTCCGTTTCTGCAGACTTCTTTTCAGTCGCGGGGAAGTCCTTCCTCGTCATTGCAGATAGACTCCCGGGGTGGCCGGTGATTGCTCCCTGCGGGACCGATACTACAGCTTCGCACACCGTACGCGTGTTCTGCAGGTATTTCCGGGAAGTCGGTGTCCCACTCCGCCTTAGGACTGACGGTGGACACCAATTCCCCGGCACCGAGTTCAAGACCTTCATGCAGCGCTGGGGTGTCCACCATGCGGTGTCTTCACCGCATTACCCCCAGTTTAACGGCCATGCCGAGGCGGCCGTCAAATCAGCGAAGCATCTCATCCTCAAGACGGCGCCCTTCGGCAACATAGACAGTGAAGAGTTCGACAGGGGTCTCCTGGAGCTTCGTAACACTCGAAACTTCACAGGAAGATCCCCTGCGCAAATACTGTATGGCCGCCCACTTCGATTCTGTGTACCAGCCCATCCAGAGTCCTTTTCGAAGGAATGGCAGACCCGGACGGAGGACTGTGATCGTCGAGCTACCGCTTGTGCTGAGCAGGTCAAGTCTCAGTACAACCAGCACGCCCATCCCCTCCCAAGCTTGAGTGTCGGCCAGACTGCATGCAGGACCCGACATCACACCGCTGGGACATGGTTAGGGTTGTCATGGGTTGCGGCAGGATCAGGGACTTCGAGATTCGTCTCCCTAGCAGCAGAGTCTGGTGGCATAACCATCGCTTTCTACGCCCAGTGCCATCCCCTAACGTTGACCCACTCCTCCATATCCCTGTGGTTCCTTGCTCGGACGAGAAAATTACGTCCTTTCCAGTTGACCCCCAGTTAGCCCACGATGTTCTCAGCGACTCATAGAAAAGAGTTCCGTTCGAGAGAGTGCTACGAGCGTGAGGAGGAGGGAGGTGTGGATATGTGAATACCTATCTGCTATGTAGAACGCATTGTATCACATATATCTTTCCATGCCTTCATTATTTTTCATGTCAACTATGAGACGTGACAGAGTGTATTTAGATGTGGCACAGTTACACGCTCCCCTTGTCAACAAGAGGTTAGTTCCCGCTGGCTCCTCACAGCAACACTTCACGTTCGCTAGCCAGTAACCTACCTGTCTTCTTCAAGAACCCCATCACCCTAACACCCAAGTCTCTTCTCTGCAAAGAGGCCTAAGCAATAATAATTAAATCTTCAAATAATCAAATCTAGATTATAACATTGGAAACAGAGGTGTGTAGACATCAGTTTAAAAGTTACTCATATATCCTGTATTTCTTTATTCAGTATATATTTAAAGAAAATGATTAATTTTCTGTCAACATCTGCCACTAAATTCTAGGCAATCTTTTTTCTTAATCTCAGTAATGAAGATAGATATCTCTTGAACCAGTTCACCATTAAGAAGTGTTGTCCTATTGAGCAAGAATAGATCAAAGCTAAACATACATTTTTGAAAATGTTGGTAAGTACTATCTCGTTTACGCTGACCATTTGTTTGGATGGCCCTATGTTGTGGACTATGGTAGGGAGGCGTCGTCATGCACTACAACGAAACTCCTGTGCTGTCTCTTCAGGGATGTGGGCGTGCCGGTTCGCCTGAGTACTGATGGAGGACCGCAGTTTGCCAGCTCCACATTCCGCTCCTTTGTGCAGCGCCGAGTTATTAACCATGTAAGTTCCTTCCCAGGCTATCCGTGCTCCAATGGGCACGCAGAGGCCAACGTCAAGAAGATTAAGTATCTCATTGCCAAAGTCATCACGACTGGTGACGGTGATTATGAAACCTTTGCCAGAGGCTTGATGGAGCTGCGCAACACCCCTTCCCCAGGTGATCGTTCCCATACTTAGGTGCTTTACGGTCGCCGCTCCAGTTTCCGGTTGGCTGCACTTGCACACAGGCGTACTTTTGCGCCTGGGTGACAAGCGGTTGCCGGCGAATGTGACGTCAAGCAGGCTAACTCGATGAAGGAGTTGGAGGAGTACTACAATCGCTTTACCCGATCCCTGCCCCCTTTTCGCATCGGCGTCCAGGTAAGGCTACAGGACCACGCCATCAACAAAAATACAAGGTTGAGACCGTGATCGGCATAGGAATCCTCTGAAGGAACCATCGCTTCATTCGGCAGCAGCTGGAGCGGCCTCCAATCATTGACGGGCCTTCTCCTTCCTCAGATGCTGATCAAAACAAGTTGTCTGGTAGGCGCAAAAGTGTCCAGTTTTCATTACCGCGACGCCAGAGTATACGACTACGACGGCATCCAGATCATCCTACTGTCTAACAAGCTTGAAGGGGGAAGGAGAGATGTGGAAAATGACGCTCCGAAGCATGTATGGCTTCGAACCAGAAGCTGACGTCAGGGGTTGCTGTGGCCATATTCGACAGACACACTCCAGCTATCGTATCTGCCATACCTCCATTTATTATTATTCACCTGTTTGCCCTCTTTGCACAGCTATCACCATTAAATCAGCACTCCATTCCTGCGTTTCAAAACAACACTTCATCCCATTCCAGTCATTTTCAGTCCTACACTTACATTCCTCACTGTTGCTTTCATTTCTCTCATACACTTATCCATAAAAATATTAAACAGCCATGACAACATCACAATAATTATATCACATTTTTATCAAGTAAAACAATGTACAACGTTCAACCTTTAGAGATAATACTCACCTCAAGTTCTCCGACAGTCACCTCTGCATAAGTGCCAAAATTGTCCCATATCTCGCAATATACTTCAAATATTCCAACAGGAAGGATGAGTTTGGTATTATGATTAGAAGAGGCTACAATAGTCTCCTTCAGAAGGTCTCCAGTAGTTTCCAAATACACTGGTGGGACAAGGAATAAGAGGAATTTAGTTTTAAAGAAAGTTTACTTTTCGTGAAAGTTGTCATTGCATATATATTCTCTCATTGAAACAGGTCTGATAAATATGCTACTGTAACCAATCTATAAAGGAAGGACATGGGGTTGAGAAGGATTAACATTCTTTTTTCAGTATGTACATGGTGTGTTGAAGTAAGCAGTTCCATTTTCAAACTTTATAGCTAATTAATACATTGATACATGGTGTGTGGATGTTAGCAAGTTAAAATTCTAAAGCTAACAAATATTAGTCAGTCAGTCCGTCTCTGACCCTTGTGGAATGAGGACATGACTACTGCTGCTGTCCTGTGACCGGACGCCAACCTCCTAGGATACACAATTTTCGCTATCCTTTAATTTATAGCATTATACACAACTTTTGTCACTGACATTAGTGTAGGCTAAATATTATTATTAGGTATTTTGTGTGTGAAGTTTTATGTAGCCATATAATACTTCCTCTTACAGTTGCGTACATATATTGTTATTGATTTAATTTTACTAATTAGTTGGTTGTTCTCTAGTCTATAGTGTTCAGTAGTTAGCAATGACCTCTTCTCTCTCTCCCTGTGTATTTTATATTTTTCTTACTACAGTGGACTTTCATCTTCTGCGGCTTTTTGTTTAAACGTTTTATCTTTGGACACAAAGTTGACCTCTACACAATCTTTACTTTCGATGGTAAAAAAAACTCAACTTTTGACGGATTTGTTGGCGGAGGTGCTAGCGACGCCTCTATTGCACCCACACACTACTGTAAATGTGTATATACGATTGAGGCCGCCATCATATATTTTGAGGTGGACCAGTGTGATTATCTCGTGTTTAGACGGTGATATTGCGGTCTATATACCCTTATGGCAAGCATGGGAGTATCAGAGTCAAGGTGATAGGGATGAGTTTAGGGCTATAATATTATTTTAGAAGTTACAACTGAAGACTGAAGACGAAGTTATGAGTGGAGTCTCCAGGATAAAAATAAAATTACTTTATGCTCACCTATGATTTTTTCCATTAACCACTCAACCTCAGATAGTTTTGACAGTCTACATGAGTAATCAAAGATGAGAGCCTATGGTAAGGTAAATGTTGTACTTAACATTCCGATTAAAAATTTGACCTTGAAATTTTAGACCTAGTCAAATGGTTAAATAGCATAGTTAGCAGAATGCGTGATAGGAGAGATAGGTGTACACAGGCAAAATGGGATGAATTTCTGTGTATTTATGCATGTAATATATTATTTGCTGTATAAGACGCACACTTTATACACGATCCACCTCTCTCTTCAAGGCTATCTTTAGGTTAAAAAATAAATCTAGTTTTCATTAATCAATTTTTCAAAATCAGCATAATCTTTTATTATTCTTTAACATATTTCATGAATGATACAATTGAATAATAAAATCAGATAGATACACACACACACACACACACACACACACACACACACACACACACACACACACACACACACACACACACACACACACACACACACACACACACACACACACACACACAAACACACACACACACACACACACACACACACACACGCACACACACACACACACACACACACACACACACACACACACACACACACACACACACAGACAGACACACATGTACAAAAAAATAAATAAAAAATAAACATGCACATAGTTTTGTTCACATTAAGATTATCAGGAAGCTCGTGGTACTTACAGAAAAAAACGTACTGGCTCACTCCTGAATCCTCAGGGTCTGTCCAGCCACTACACGTTAATTCAAACTTATCAATGAGGGCACGTCCTGTAGATATCGTTCCTGAACAAGTTCCTCCTACTGGAGGCTTGTTGAGGACCAGCGCCATGACATACTCCCCTGTGGCATGAAAAAACATATGGTAAGCATCATTATTAACATTCAACACCAACATTGAAAAGAGGAATACGTGAAACTGTATATATGTTGTAACCTCCCCATAAAAAAAAAAACATGGAAGGGGCATATGCTTTATAGCAAAAGATTACTGCATAAAGTAATAGTAGTGAAAATGAGTGAAATAATTATAAAGGTAAGTTTGCTGTGTACGCCTGCGGTAGTATATGTTAGAGTCTTGACGAAGAGACTAATGGCAGTAACTGAAGGAAAGTTTAGCGAAGACAAGGCAAAGGCAGGGTTTATGAAGAAAAAGACTGTGTGGATCAGAAATTTATGGTGACGGTCAGTTACTGGAAGGAATTAAGGCGTATCATAAGGAGGCAATTGCATGTGTAAGAGTATGTGAGAGTTCAGTGACGTTTCAAGTAATAGTGGTAATGAGACAAGGATATCTGATGCCACCATGGCAGTTAAATATTTTAATATGGATGACTGGATGAGAGAAGGAAAAGGGAATGTATGGCCACCAGTGACAGATAGTGGTGAAGAAAAAGAGAGAAGCATATAAGAAAACATCAGAAGAGAAAGTACCAAGGCAAACAGAAATTACATGTATAAGAGAATATGTATATGGGATGTAGGAGGAGAGCAAAACCAGTGATACAAAAGTAAAATGTGAACAGATGAATATTTTAGAAGATGGCTGAGTGAAAAGTATGAGAAGAATAAAAGACTATATCGCAAGGAAATTACGATTGAGACATAAGGGAAAGCAAATGTGAACAGCGAAGGGAATTAATTGAAATATGTACAAGGAAGGATACTGCGAGAAAGAGAATGTGAAACAAATGTGGAAAGAATACTTTGTTAAGTATAGGAATGATAAGTTTTTTATTTTATTTATATCATTAACCGTTGGCGCCAGTAGGCTTCTTGAGGCACAGATGGACTTGCCTCACCTGTTATTTGGCGTAGGTTTCAGATTTTATAGTGACGCCTTAAATGTTTAGGTTCTCTCGTGACTATGTTGCGAACGTGCGAGACTAATCACTGCTACAGCCTCAGACGCATATAAACGTTGTTAGTCCCGTGTGAGGACAGTATGGCAGCAATTTGGGTAGTCATTGGCCACGGCGGTGATATCAAAGAATGAAAAGTGGTCAGCGAATAACGGGGATTTATAACCCGGAAACCTAGGCTCGCATACTAGAGCGTTAGACCACTGTACCAACGCCTCCCGAAAGTGGTGATAGGAGGGTGCATGAACAACAGGGAATTAAAAGAGAGGAAGTGTGAAAACTGTTGGAAATTGAAGACCGGAAAGACAACAGCACTGGATGCGATAATTATAAGGATCTTCAAGTATGGAGGAGAATAACTAAATGTTTTATCTAGAGGAGGAGTAGTGCTTGTCATCAATGACAAAACATTTCATCAGAAAGTTATTCCTTTACAAGCTTATACTACTGTTTATCCTACTCACAGGTGAACATACATCTTACCTTTAATTCCCAAAGGAGTGGATACTGTGAGGGTCACTCTAAACTTCTCAACACTTGGATTCAATGCGAAAAGTTGACTATTAACAGCGAAGTCCTTCGACCTTTTCCCAGTGGGCAGCACTGCAGTTACCGCAAGAAAGTATATGATTAAGGTAATCTTGTATATTTTGAAGGGAATAATTTTGTCATTACATGTGTTATCCACAAAAATATTAGTCACAAACTATCATGTTCACATCATCATCATCATCATCATTAGCCTTCCACAACCTTCGCCACTCATCTCTATCAGCTGTCTGTTTATTCCAGGTTACTCTAGCAAAACTTCCTACCTCATCTCTTTATTTTTTTCTGTCTACCCTATCTTATTTTACCATCCCTGAGTTGCCATTATGTTACTCTGACATTGCAACCATTATCTGTTCGTCTCTTCAGCACATGGAATCTCTTGCCCATGTCCTCTTTTTTCTTTCAAGTGTGGTCTTAAACTTTTGTCTTCTCCCTAATCCATGATACTCTCTCCTATCCTCTTTCAATTTTATGCCAAGCAATATTGTTTCCATTCTTCTTTTAGCACTTTGAAGTTTTTCATTTCAGGGCTCTCGTAAGACTTCAGGTTTCTGATCCATATATTATAATTGGTAGAATGCACTGATTGTATATCTTTCTCTTCAGTGATAGTGGGAAGTTACTTTTCATAACGTATTGTTGTCTACCAAAAGCACTCCATCTCATCTTTATTCTTCTTTTGATGTTTATTTTATGATCTGAAATTGTTTAATTTTCTGTTCTAAATAAATATATTCCTGAACACATTATATTACTTACTTCATCAACTAATTAAATTTCATGGTCTGGTGTAAAACTGTTGAACATCACCTTACTTTTCTTCTTATACATCTATAAACACACTTTTTGGCTTTCTTTATGAAAATGCAAATTCATCTGTCGATTCACTCATTAGAACAATATCATCAGCAAATTGAAGATTACTTAGATATTATTAATTTATCTGAACTCCTGCCTCTTCCCAATCCAAGTTCTTATTTGTATTTTCTTGCTGACCTTATGTAGTGACAGTGCTTTCTTCATAGATATCTTCCAGTATCTTCACATATATTTCCTCTATTCTCTGTTCCCCAATTTGTTTCATTGCTGCTGAAGTTTCCAAGCATTCACAAAATATGAGGACAGTTTGTTAATATAAAAATATGCTTTACATAAAACCATACTGTGGTTAAAAGTTAAAAGGGAAAGACTTATGGAAAACATCCAAGTAAAATGGTCTTATAGAAATATTGAATCTCTGAACTTTGAGTACTAAAACTGCAAGCGAATTAAAGTGAAATGAAAGCGTGGTAAGGAAGCAGGATAATAAGAACTACACTTTTTTACCCTCAAACTAAAATTAAAAAAAAAAAATCTATAAATAAAAATAATTGAACATCAAATAAAAAAAAAATCATCAAATAATAAAAAAGAAAAAAGAATCTGAACATCTAACTTAAAAAAAAGTGAACATCAAATTATATAAACTCTATTAGGTATTTGTATATACCAATATAATGCTCTTATTTTTGTATTTTTACAATATTCTTTAATTATGATAACAGACCAAAATACAAGTGTCATTGTTACCAACTCATCATTCTCGCACAACCAGTGTTGCCAAATCACTTCCGACAAAAATTAAGGTTTAACAATATGCAAATTGTGAAAACCCGACATTATTGTGGATGGGGACAGTAGTTGTCGTTGTTGTTTTCGTGAGATTGAAGAATACGGCCCTTACTCTTAACTTTCCCTCTGTCTAATCTAACCTAACTTAACCAATTTTTCCACTCTCCCCTCAAAACTTTCACATCCAATTACATTACAAGCTTATCTAAGTGCTTCCTCTTAGTGGCCATAACTAACAACATATTAGCAGTGTGAGTTCCATTAAAGTCAGGATGGAACGCTGTCACTGAGTGGAAGTGGGATTGTAAAACGAGTGTGGGAGTTTCGCTTTCATTAAGGATAAAGAGCCAAAGTTCAGTTGATCCAAATCCTTCCAAAATCTTGACCTTTGAGGCTTCACTACAATAAAGCGTCTAAATGTGATTATTTCTCAAACTTCATCGTTACCTGACAAGGAAATTGCATACAAATTCCAGCTTAACGAGCTGCCTTGTCAGGTGGCATAGGCTACCTCATACAGATAAACATGGGATTTACCTTGGAAAACGACACATGTAATAAGTTTACGGATGATGATAAAGTTATGTCATCTAAGGTGTCAATACTTTTGCTCACCTGGCGGGCAAGATTCTTTAGAGCAAGTCATCTCCTCCACTACTGGCTGATCCTCGGTGGTGGTGATGGACCACAAGTACTGCATGTCGCTGTGGCAATGGTCAGAACAGACACTCTGTAGAGCAACCCGGGCTGTAGGATTCACCAGGAGGCCGTCAAAGGTTGGCTTGCAGAATTTTTCATCAACACACCTGCAGGTACCAAGAAGGATAATGCCAGCAAGTGGAGCTATTTTGGGCATCAGGAATTTTACATTATTATGGTTCTGGGTTATCTGCCGTATTCCAGAAATTAAGAAAAGAATTGTCATCTGTAATATACATTTCTACATCTGGCTTTTGAATACACTATTGCCATTCCACAGTGATGTGAACATCTTTTAATACAGACCAAAAAGAATGATATGGACACATTATATATCTTAATAATAATTCAATGTTTATTGTTTTCTTTGGTATCAGAAGTTGTGCTGATCGCAATAATATTGAGGAATATAGCCTTTGAACAAGGCAGTGATGTCTTCATTTAAAAGTAACAAGCAAGTACCCTGGGTTTCCTGGCAGAAGCAGCAAGGAGGTAATTCTTACCAGGAAACAAGAAAGACGAAGTTTGTTGGGTGTAATGTACATATTTGGTGAAAAATGATATGTAGAGTTCTAGGGACTTTGTCTCGAAAATAAAACGATCTCATAAATCCAGTCCTCCTAAAAGTCTCTACTACAAATCATTAATTGTTAGCTAATGCTAGGTTACAGTCTAATATCCTCCTCCTGCTTTCTTCATAATGTCTTCACCCGAGGTCCCATTGTAGCATTACCTCTGTAACATACTATAATACAGATTTATCTTATGTATGGGAGTTCAGTGAGGAAGAAATTTATGCCATGTGCCCTCCTACGGTGCAGAAAGTATGGAATGTAAAGGGGAAGGGCAACATGATCGTCCTCACCTTCTTCGGTTCTTCCCATCCTGACAAAGTTCACGACGATTCTCTTCGTCTCCGTGTGAAGTCTCTTGTGGATAGATCGCTTCAGTGTTACGAGTGTTATGCGTTTGGTCACAGTCGGAAACACTTCACTGAGGCTTCTCGTTGTGGCCGTTGCTCTGCTCTCGGCACCCACGCCAGGCATGAATGTGAAGCCAGTCCTTTCTGTTTCCTATGCCGTGCTGGTCACCAGTTGCGCTCTCGGGATTGTCCACGATATCGCCTTGAAGAAGACGTCCTTCGCCTGGCTAACACCAACTTTATCAGTCTTGGCAGTGCACGTAGGCAGCTTGCTTGTAGGCAAGGGAATAGCGGTGAGACTATGTCTTACGCCTTTTCTTTGGGCCCGCGCTTATCGTCCCAGTCCGCTGTCCGTGATTTTAATTCAAAAATTTCTCTACCGAAGAGTCCTTCCTCTCCTGTGTCCTCTCTGTTTCCTGTCCGCAACCAGTTTTCTATCCTCAACGAGACTGGTGACTGTGTCCCTGCGGTTTGTGATGTACCTTCTTCCGCTAGGACAGGATCACACCCTGCCCCACCTGTTCAAGTGCCTCGGAGTCCGGATCGCGGGAGATCCAACAGGGCTGCTAGTAAACGCCACCATGGCTCCACGGATTCGGTTGACCCCCGTCTAAAGTTTATATCGCTCCTTCTAGTCGTGTGAGGAATGCTGACAAAGCCTCGTCAACTTCTGCGGTCGATTCTGTCCGTTCTATGGAGCAGTCTTCTTCCCTTAGTCGTGTTGTTGCTGATGTTCATGTAGCGGCTGGTATGGATGTTTACCAAGATACGCCGTTGGTCGAAGGCGCATTGCCTCGTCAATTGGATCATTCTGCGTCCCAAGATATCATAACTTCTGTCAGCCGTGACCGTCCTCCTGTTCCATCTCACCAGGGCATTCTGGCTCTGGTGGTGCGGAGTGTGTGGGTAGCACGGGTACCCCTGTCAAGATGGATTCCCGTTCAAAAGCCCCGACCCTTCAGTGCGACTCTTCTCCTCGTATCCCTGTTACCCCTCTTGCATGGGCTTCTGGCCTTTCCAGTACTCGCCGTATTACCGTTCCTAGTCAGGTCGGTAAAGTAAAGGGTAAAGGGGGATCCCTCACAGGGATTCGTCCGCCACGAAACTCTAAATATTAGTTTTTCGGATCCTCCAATAAAATTCTAGAGGTCTCCGGAACTCTTGGCAGGAACTCCGAGTTTTTATTTCCAGGTTTTCTCCTGCTTGTCTTTGTTTACAGGAGACGATGCTCTGGGACTTCACTCACTCAAGTCCTCCCGGGTATCGTGCCTTCTTCAGTACCCCTATTCCTGGTCAGGGCCACCACGGTGGCACCGCTTTCTTCGTTCACTCTGATGTCCCATTTGTTCTCCAGCAGCTTCACACCCTGCTGCAGGCTGTTGCTGTCAAGGTTTTCCTTGCTAGATTTTAAACATTATGTAGCCTTTATCTCCCTCCCGGTGTTCCTGTCGTAAGACTAGATCTTGACGACCTAGCGAGTGTTTTTCCCTCTCCTTTCCTCTTGTTGGGGGATTATAACGGTCGCCACCCTTTGTGGGATGGTGGTGCTTCCAACCCTCGCGGGATTTTAATTGCTTCTTTTATTGAGGATGAAGGTTTGGAACTTTTAAACACTGGTGATGCAACCCACTTTCATAGTCAGACGGGGAATTCTACTTCTATTGATCTTTCTGTTTGTACTTCTAATTCTCTTCTTGATTTTACCTGGGGGATCCTACCAGATTTGTACGGTAGTGACCATTTTCCGATTTTATTAGAATTTGTGGATTCTGAACCGCGGTCGCGCCCTCCTCGCTGGCGCTTAGATCGGTCGGATAGGCAGCGTTTTACGGATCTTACCTCCTCTGTTCGTCTGTTGGCTGATTTTGGTACTTATAACGATGCAGCTGCCTATTTCACAGATGTTTTGCACTCTGCGGCCCTTCAGTCCGTCCCAAACACTTCTGGCCGGTTTCCCGAGCACTGCTGCTGTAAGAGAAAAACGGTCTGCCTTTTCGAGACTTTGCCGCCATCGTGGAGACCCTCTGTGCTTGGAGGCTTTTCGACGAGCCCGTACTCGAGCACGACGCATTTCAAAGGAGGCTCTGCGACGTTCTTGGTGGGTTTATATATCTTCCATCACCTTTCGAACTCCTCTCACGGCAGTCTTTAACAAAGTCCGTAAGATCTCTGAAAAGTTTTCTCCCCCTCCTCCTCCGGTCCTGACCCATGCTGGGGAGAAGGTGGCAAATCCTAAAACTGTTGCTGGACTGTTTACCGGCCACTTCTCTAGTGTCTCTCGGAAGGATCCTACTGCACCAGGGACTCGGCATCGCCAGGGTTTGGAGACTGTGGACGTGGACTTTACCTCCCCTGGCGGGGAGTCGTATAATGTCCCGTTCTCTCCCGGCGAACTAATGACAGCTTTATCCCATTGCTGTGATTTGTCTCTGGGTCCCGATGACATCCCTTACGCTTTCTTGCGATACATGTCTTATATTGGTTTTAATTTTTTATTGGGTCTTTACAATTTTATTTGGCGTACCGGTGATTTTCCTTCTGTTGTGTGGCCGTAGTCCTTCCCATCCCGAAGCCTGTAAAGGATCATTTACAAGCCACTAACTAACGTACTATTTCTTTGACTTCATGCAAGGTGCTGGAGAAGATGGTAAACGTGCGGCTGATGTGGTACCTGGATAGCGGGAATTTCTTGACCCCGGTGCAGTACGGTTTTCGAAAGTTGCGATCAACCACTGATGCTCTCTTATCTTTGGACTCGTCTATTTGCGCGGCATTTGCATATAATCACCACTATGTAAGTGTTGATTTGGAAAAGGCGTATGACACGGCTTGGTGCCATGGTATTTTACTTAGTCTCTTTGAGTTTGATCTTTGCGGTCGCCTCCTTATTTTTATCAAGCAATTTTTATCAGATCGTCTTTTACGGGTTCGCGTGGGGAGTATTCTCTTAGAGACTTTTGTTCTTGAGGATGGTGTGCTACAGTGCAGCGTTCTAAGTGTTACGCTCTTTACAGTGGCCATTAATAGTGTTATTATTTTCCTTCCTGATGGTGTCCATAGTTCTTTCTATGTGGACGACCTCTCCATTTCCTTATCAGCTGCACGGATGCCTCTGATTGAACGGAAACTCCAACTTTCGATTAACAGGATTTCCCGTTGGGCTTCTGAACGCGGTTTCTGGTTCTCAGCCTCGAAGACAGTAGCTATGCACTTTTGCCGCCTTCGCGGTGTTCGTCCAGACCCTGATCTCTATCTCGCACATAGGCGTATCTCATGTGAGGAGACCTTTCGCTATCTTGGTCTTCTCTTCGACAGCCATCTTACTTGGGTTCCTTATCTTCGTTCCGTTAAAGTTGCTTGTCAGAAAGCCTTATCCCTCCTTCGGGTTTTGGCTCATACTTCTTGGGGTGCGGATTGGGACACTCTCCTCTTCCTCCACAGGACACTCATCCTTCCCAAGTTGGCTGTGAAGTCTACTCGTCTGCCACGGAGGCCCGCCTACGTGTGTTGGACTCCGTGAACCATGCCGGGATCCGCTTGGCTACGGGTGCCTTTAGGTCTTCACCGATCCCTAGTCTCTTTGTGGATGCTGGCGTTTTGCCTCTGGATTTGCGTCGGCAATCCTCGTTGGTTCGGTGTTGGTTCCGGACCCAACGCCTTCTTGAGTCAGTTCCCTGCATATCGATCTTGCGGGATTCCCGTTCGCCTGCATATGCTACCCGCCCTAGTCTCCCCAAACCTTTTGGGTTTCGGACTGCGTTTGTTTTTTCGGCATTGTCGGTTCCTTCTGCTTCTATCTGCCCTAATCGGTTGCCTAAGGTTGGTTACTGGCAGTTTTCCGGTGTGTCCGTGTGTGCCCCTGTTTTCAAGGCTAAGAAGCACTGTTCTTCTCATTCAGACTCCGTTTCTGTTTTTACTGATGGCTCTAAGTCTGATTCCGTTGATGAGTTTGGTGTTGTGTTCCCCTCTTTTTGTCGGGGGTGTAGTCTTCCGGCCGTCGCTTCTGTGTTCACTGCTGAGCTGTCGGCGATAATGCTCGCTTTAACAACTATTTTTACACTTCCAATCAACTCTTTTGCTATTTTTAGTGATTCTCGTAGCGTACTTTCTGCGCTGAACTCCTTTACTCCTTTTATTCATCCTTTAGTTTTATCTGCACTTGAGTGGCTGTATCTACTCAGCAACTGGAGATATCGTGTTGGGTTCTTCTGTTGGGTGCCGGGCCACATTGGCGTGCCCGGGAACGAACAGGCTGATAGGCTAGCTAGGGAGGCAGATACGGCTGCCACCCTTTGTCCAGTCCCGTGTACGGACGTGTTTCCGGCGAATCGCGAGGCGATTATTCCTTATTGGCAGGAGCGGTGGGATACTCGTGGTGCCACCTCGAAAATGGGTGAGGTTACGAGGACTGTGTCTTATCCATGGGATTATACTAACGTACGAGAACGCAGACAACCTTAGCTCGTCTGCGCATTGGTCACACTCGCCTAACGAACAGTTATCTGATGTCCGATGAATACCAACCGTATTGCGATGATTGTTTGGTGCCTCTTACTGTACGGCACTTGCTGGTCGAGTGCCCGAGTTTGGTGGAGCTAAGGCAGCATTTCCCTTATCGGTGCCGCGGTGCGGATTGTGGTTTTACTCTAAGTCGGGTGCTTTGCCCGGCGTGTCCTTCCCCGGGTTATGAAATACTATACTTTCTGGAGGAGACTGGCCTCCTCTCTTTGTTTTAATGATCATTAAATTTTAATGTATGAGTTTCTATAGTCGTCTTTTTCGTTTTCCACATTTGTTTTTAGTTTTTTATGGTTTGGTGGCGGGGCCATATGACCGTGGTTGTTATGGCGCCTTACGTCAAATTACTCACTCCAAGCCACCGTCTGTCTTCTCTGCAGTCGTATACATGTATACATGTTGATGTAATTTTTTCTAGCATCTTTTCGGTTATTTTCAAGTCTTTGCAGCACCTCCCAGTCATCAACAGTGTTGTACGTAGCCTTAGTACGGATTCAAACATGGGAAGTTTTATTCTGTTTCGTACTTTGGTTTTTATTGCATTAGCATGCGAGAAAACTCGTTCAACAAATGCATTGCTGACAGGAGTTGTTAGGCATGATAATGCATATGAGGCTAGTTCCTGATATGGTTTTGAATCATCGTTTGAGTAAGTTTTGATTTTCGACTAGAATACCACTGGATCATCAGGTAGCATGCCATCAAAGAGATTTTCCTCTACCTATGGATGGTAAAGAATCCGCCGATACTGATTTTCACACCCTTCTGCTATTTCGCCTTGTAGGTGGAGAAACGGGAGGTTTTTAAAAGGTGGCCTATTCATCTGTGTGAGAGCTATGTTGGGTGACAAATTCTCTAGTCCATCATACATGTCCTGACTTTCTGGTAACCGCATTTACCTGTTCAACAAGCTCTAACAACATTTCTCTACAGCGACCTTGCAAGTTCTCCAGTTTCACTTTATCTTTGCCGAGCAGACGCTGACATTCTGACAAAAACTTTACTCCAAAATCAATATTTTCCAAAGGTAGTGAGTGGCATGTCCTCATCGTACACTCGACGAGTCCAGGAAATGAAATGTATGTCCAGTTCATGAAACAGTTGAGAGGGCTTGGCGTTAGTTGACTGAAACAGTGCATTAACTCAAACTATAGGTAGCTCAGATCATCAGAGAACATGTCGCACAACAGCTTTGCTTTGTAGCGAACATTTTGGGTATCTTCTACCTTAGCAATGCTGAACTATGCTTTAAGTTCCTCCCAGTTTACTAAGATGTAATTTTTGTTCCTCGCACAAGCCATCGAGTTTCTGACATCTTAAAAAATGGGTTGGGAATATCTGACCGCTCTTCATTCACATTAATAGTTTCAAAAAGTATTTAATAGGTTTCCCTTCTAAGAGCACTCTTCTTGAACCACTTTGGCACCTCTTTCAACATAAATCTTAAGTTTGAGGGTAGTTTTTCAAAACCTGTTTTGCACACACAATGCCAGACTGTGACAAATACAAGGCATTTTCACACAATTGGGTGACTCTGTTTTCAATCGTGACCACAAAGAACTGTTATTACCAGTCATGTTGCTTGCTTCATCACTTGAAAACCCAATGCAATTCTTTATCTCAATCTTGTTCTTCTCTAGAAGTGTTTTCACAGCCTTAAACCATGCAACACCCGTTGTTTAATCAACTTTTACTAGTCCCAAAAAGTATGTTCCCATTTCACCATTTGCGCCATCAAAAAATCTAATGCATATACATAAACTTTTGTCACTTGCAATGTCTGTAGATTCGTCAACAAGCAAACAGAAGCATTTAGCTGTTTCTAACTTCAAAAGCAATTCCTCCTCAAGAGCAGGGAAAATTACTTGGCACACTTAGCCACACTTAGCTTGGAACACTTTGTGAGATGAAGTTTTAAGTTCTCAAGAGTGCTTCCCACTTCGTTCCGCTTTACAATTTCACTCAAGTAGTCGACAGCAACAACTGGACAGTGGCATATGATTTTTCACAGCAAGCTGCAGTTCAGCTATTTTCAGTTTCTCAGAAGATGATGATATTTTCTTAAAGCTCTGAAACATAGACGTACTTGCAGAGCTGATCCAAGAGACTTGCTGTGTATGGTCTTTAGAGTCTGCATAACCTTTCAAGGTTGCTTTTCCTTTTGTTGGCTGCAAACCTTTGTGGCATGATTTGCAGTATGCCTGCTGAGTTCCATCTTTCGCCTTTGATACCCATGGGAATTCTTTTTCCCACTCGGCGTGGTACACGCGACCGGATTCATATGAACCTTCCCACTTGGACATGGTGACTAACACCAACTCACAATCAATAGCGAACTGGCCGCTGTTGGGTTATTAGATTAAGATTGGTTGTTGGTAATTAACGACTGTTTAATAGAAGTAAATTGTTACAGCCCTCTAGTGGTACATATTCAAAGTTAACTAGAGGGAATCTATGTCGGGGGTTAAGGAAAGCTTTTGTGTTAGTAAACGGCACCGCACCATACAGTTAAGTTGTTTCCTTCGTCCTGTCTGAACCTCACAATAGAACATGGCGCAGTGAGTAGGATTAAGGAAACACAGTCTTACCCCAGCCATGGAGCAACGCCTGGAAACGCTATCTACTATCCTCACCAGCCAGGTCGAGGATGGAAGGAAAAGGGACGAGTGGATGTCTGCTATACTACAGGAATTGGTGAGCTCACGACGCCCCACCGATGGTGGTGCCGTCCCTGATACGTCACTCCCTAATACCAACGTCCCTCACACCCCACGACAGCCACACTTACCGCCCAGTGCCACCCCTGCTCCACACTTGTCGTCATCTGCATCCTTGAAGGAATTCAGTGTGTGGCGGCAAAAATTCGAAGGATTCGTGAAGCTCACTGGTGTCTCGTCTCTCCCTCGGGCAGACCAGACGATAGCTTTGGTGTCTCTGCTCGACGACGATTGGACGAGGACATTACGCTACGGCCTTGATCTAGACGACCAAGCAAACTTGCAAGAAACACTCGCTGCCATGGAGACTTATCTGCGGCGCCAGAGAAACGTAATGGTGGACCGAAGAGATTTCTATTCTCGAATGCAACAACCAGGTGAACGATTTGACGATTTTCTTTGTGCAGTTAAAGAAATAGCGGCATTCTGTGATTTTTGCGCAAATTGTTTGGACAACAGATTGCGTGACAAAGTGGTTGTTGGAACTCGTGATGAGGAGGCACTGAAACAAATGCTTCAAGAGCGTGACCTTGATCTGGTGACAGCTGTACGCATTTGCAGGGCATCAGAAACTGCTCATGCTGATAGTGCTGATTTGCGAGGGAGTGGCCCTGCAACTGTGCAGAAAGTGTCGCAGTACCGAAAGAACCAAGGCAACAAACAACGGACTGACTCGGTCAAACCTGAGCACTGTGCGTATTGTGGTGAAAAGGGGCACGCAGACAGGAAGCAATGCCGAGCAAGAGGACAAAAGTGTTACGTATGTGGCAAAATAGGTCATTTCAGCAAGGTGTGCAGGTCGACAAAGCGGAAGGTACAAGGTAACATGAAAGTAGATAAGGCGCAAGTTCATCGTCTCATTGCTGACGTGTATGAGAATGGTATTCGTTCTCGCCCGACGCCTCGAATCAGTGTGCGAACCATTCACCCCGGTGGAAGTGCCTCGATTCAGTGGACCCCTGACTCGGGTGCCGAAGCAACGGTCATGGGACCGAATGTCACCGGTACCCTTGGCATTCAGCAACGACACTTACACCCTCCTGCTAGTTCAGGTCTGTACGCGGCGGGTCAACAACCCTTAACCTGCCTCGGTACCTTTCCTGCATGTCTTGAATTGGGTGACAGGAAAGCAGATGTGACAGTGTCTGTGTTAAAAGAGGTGAAGGGTGCACTGTTGAGTTGGTTCGACTCTGTTTCTTTGGGCATTCTACCAGACTATTTTCCTGCTCAGATTCGAAATGTGAAGGATGGACAAGTTAATTCTACGCCTGTGGCCTTACCCAGATGGCCGCACAACCGCGACCCCACGCCAGCGGAACGAGCCTCGCATTCTTCAGCGCTCATTGCTGCATTCCCCAGAGTGTTCAATACCTCAACTATTCTTCGGGAGATGGTGGGAGGCGCTATGCGTATACAGTTGGTAGACGGTGCTCAGCCTTCCGTGGTAACTGCGTCTCGCCCAATTCCTTATAGTTGGAGAGATGAAATCAAAGCTCAACTCGACGAGTTGCTCGAGAAGGACGTCATCGTCAAGGTTGACCATCCAACACAGTGGTGCCACCCTATGGTACCAGTACCGAAAAAGAACTCGGGTGTTCGGTTGTGTGTGGACCTCACTCGTCTGAACCGATGCGTGATGCGGCCCACTTATCCCCTTCGTTCACCTAATGATGCTATAGCCTCAATGGAACAAGGAGCCAAGTGGTTCACAACTATGGACGCTATAATGGGCTACTTCCAAATACCCATTGCGGAGGAGGACCAAGATCTTACCTGTTTCATTACACCATGGGGAAGATACAAGTTCAAGCGCGCTCCAATGGGATTGGTGTCATCTGGGGATGAGTACAACAGACGGGGCGACCTAGCGTTAGGTGACGCGACGCAAACGGTGAAGATTGTGGATGATGTGTTGGTGTACGATTTCACTTATCGCCAGCATCTCTCTCACGTCACATCTATCCTTGAACGGTGTGACAAGTTTGGCATAACGTTAAACGCAAAGAAATTTTCTTTCGCAGAGTACAGCGTGGAATTCTGCGGATACAGTATATCACAAGAGGGATACACCGCGGATAGGAGGAAAGTGGCAGCCATTGCAGATTTCCCAAT
>JAXIVD010001249.1:79782-87282 GCA_036785275.1 Cancer borealis | reverse complement strand
AGCCAACAACGAAAGAAGACTACGATAGGTTTCGTACGAACTTCTTGGAAACTTTTGGGGATTATGACGGGAGAAACACCGTCACCACCGCTAATGCCACCTGCGAGAAATTAGCATCTGCAGTGTTTGCTAGAACCTGGCTCACGGGGCAGGTTATCGCAACTCAGACCGCTGAGGACCTTCGTAGAATTTTGGAAGATGGCGGATGGTTAGTAAACGGTAATTTGCCGGGTGACAGAATTGATAAATTTCACCAATTTTTTTTCTATATACTCACCCTACAGGATAATGAGAGACGGAAGGTGTTGTCATTGGATTTTACTCCTCAAGAAAACCTGCATGATTTAAGCAGGAAATTAAAGAATAAGATTGAAGAAACCAGCGACAACGCTAAATGGACTACCTCTACCGTGGCGACAACCACCCGTGTTAATTTGGGCGGCGATGAGTCACTACCCATCGCAGCCACAAGGGTTTTGTTAACTTGCCACTATTGTCAAAAAGAAGGACATACCGCAAATAGGTGTTACATTAAGTCCCGAGAAAAGAGGAAATTTAAAAAGGCGCATGCAAGGGGACAAGCGTTTCAACAAAATTCCCAAGGCAGATACACTCACCCCGCTGTTTCTAATTATCAAAACAAAGCAGGGAAAACCCGGGAAGCACCTCTATTACATAGTGATCCTGGTGCTAGCGCGAGGTACTGTCGATTACATAACAGTACTACTCACAACACGGAAGAATGTGTTGAAATCGCGAAACTGAGTGCTCGATATAATCAGCCAAAGGGAAATGAAGGAACGTCAGGAGGTTCTCAGTCGGGGGAAGTTCAGCGAGCCTTCGCAAAGCACCCGGGTTAGAAGTAACGAGAAATCGTGGACAGAAAGGAACCGACGACGGGGTTGATATTAATGCTCTTCGCTCATCAATAATAGCGGCCTGCAACCTCGCTGATGCTATGGTTCTTCCTGTCAAAATAGGTTCTGTAAGGGCATCTTTTGCTGTGGACACCGGCGCTTCAGTTAATGTGCTCTCCGCTGCATCATACTCGGAGTTAAAGCGCGCGTCGCGTGGTAGCCGATGGCCCCTCAGACCACCGATTACCAATTTGCAGGGAGTATCGAGCGCACCTATAGATATTTTAGGTATCGTGCGTCTTCCAATCAAGTTAGGTAATAACACTACACCCATCCGAACTGACTTCTATGTAATTTCTAATTTCAGTCTTCCTTCAGATGGATTACTAGGACTGAGGACTATGAAGGACATTCAGTTGGAAATACAACCTGTGCTTAATTGTGTAAAGTTTCGGGGTAAAACCTTGAAGTCGATGGAAATACCCAGACGTTTAATTTCTTCAAACCGTACGGACCCAAAAAGTTTTACCGACACACAGGAAATCAATGTGATTCATAACGCCCAGAAAAAGGGGATAGAATCTGGATCGTACCAGGCTACTTCAACTTGCAATGACAACCATCAAACGAATTGTTTTGAGGAGTGGAAGGAAATTAATGCCACTGTAATAGGGACTCATAAAATACCTAGTCGTGCGGCAGCCCACATACCAGTATCGGTTCTTAATGCCAAGGTTGGAAATGATATATGCCTCGAAGGCCCCAGCTTAGTAAACAAACTAGCTGTGGAACCAACTTTAAATACAGTAAGAGAGGGAAGCACCACCTCTGCTTTTGTGGTTAATTCTACTGATGGTCCTATAACTTTAAAACAAGGAGTACTCTTAACCAAAGCGTTAGTTTATGACAGACAGGTGGATCCAAATCCACTTGATTTAAGTCTACGTAGTAGTGTTGCCTCAGTTAACTCGTGTCAAACTGAGGAGACAAAACATTCAACAACGTTTCATTCATTGGTAAGGGTTAATGATTATCCGGAGTTAGGGAGTTCATTGATAGATTTATTACAACGCTATCGTGACGTCATTGCATTACCCGGTGAACCTCTAGGGTCAACCGATAGGGCGGAACACATTATTAAATTAAAACCCCATACTCAACCCATTTATATACCCGCTTATCGACTGCCACATAGTCAACGGGAAGTGGTTGACAAACAAGTAACGGAGATGCTGGAACAAGGAGTAATTACACCATCAAGGTCACCGTGGAACAGTCCACTATTCCTTGTCCCTAAAAAGGACGGTAAATTTAGACCAGTTATTGATTTCCGACAGGTAAACAAGGTCACAGAGGACGATCGTTATCCTCTACCCGTACTTAAGGACTTAATTATGTCCATAGGAAAGGGAAATAAATTTTTTAGCAGCCTTGACCTATTAAGTGGTTACTGGCAAATACCTATGTCACCTGAGTCGCGGAAGGTCACCGCCTTTAGTACACCTAGCGGTCATTTTGAATTCTCCGTAATGCAGTTTGGTTTAAAAACGGCGCCGATCACGTTTCAGAGGTTCATATCAACTCTGTTTGCTTCTATGATTGGTAAAAATATGTACGCCTACCTTGATGACATTATTGTCTTCAGTAGAGATGCTAAATCTCATTTTGCTAACTTAGAGTCAGTATTATTAAAATTCCGTGAAGCTGGTCTCAAAGCGAAATTATCCAAGTGTGATTTTTTACAAAGGTCCATCACCTTTCTTGGCCATTTAGTTAATGAAGATGGAATACACACTATGGATGACAAGGTAAAGGCCATACAAAACTTTCCTCTACCGCGAAATGTAGACAATGTAAGATCCTTCTTAGGATTATGCGGATATTATAGGTCATTCGTCAAAGGTTTTTCCAGTATAGCATCGTCCTTAAATAAACTTTTGAAAAAGGACGTGCCGTTTCATTGGGGTGCTGGTCAAGAAGAAAGTTTCTGTAACCTTAAGTTTGCTCTGACCCACGCACCTATTCTCGCGTTCCCTGACTACGCTAAACCGTTTATATTATTCACGGATGCAAGTGCGTTAGGTCTTGGTGCTGTTTTAATGCAAACCGACGAACGAGGGAAGAATAGTGCTATTGCTTACGCGAGCAGAACCCTAAATTCTGCGGAGTCTAACTACTCCGTGACTCACCAAGAGACACTCGCGGTAGTATGGGCACTCAAAACATTCCGTGATATAATCCTAGGTTACCATATCACGTGTTATACTGATCACGCGGCTGTCACCGAGCTTTTCAAGGGTCGCAACCTTACCGGTAGACTCGCGCGATGGTATTTAACAATACAGGAATTCCATCCTGAATTCAAATACTTGCCAGGTCGAGCCAATAAAGTGGCTGATGCGTTGTCAAGAAATATACCTATTGGTGCTGTCGATCAAGCCACTAAACCGCTTGATAATTTTACTATGCAGGCTCTCGCTGAAGCTCAACGTCAACATAATGTATGGAGCAAGGTTGTGTATCATCTTGAATCCGGTGATGATGTTAAATTGCCTGAGCTACATATACCTCTTTCTCAGTTTTTACTCAATACGGATGGTGTTCTTTGCCGTCATTGGCCGAACAAGAAAAAACCGGTAACACAGTTAGTAATACCCGAGGTGTATGTACCGACAGTACTATATCAACTTCATAACACAGCAGTTGCCGGACATAAGGGGAAAGATCGTACCTTACGCGCTGCACGCTATCAATACTACTGGCCAACCATGAAAATGGATGTGGACGCACATGTGGATCAGTGTATTGAGTGTGCACGGAATAAGGGAACGGTGCCTAAACAAGCACCGATTTTTCAATATCCGCCACCCAATCAACCTTGGGATGTCGTTGGCATAGATTTACTGCAACTTCCATTTAGTCGTCAAGGGTCCAATATCTTCTCGTATGTGTCGATCATTTCTCACGATACATCGTTTTGGCTCCCTTGAAGGACAAAACAGCTGGCGCTGTTGCTCATGCACTCATTAGTAAAGTGTTTCTTGTTCATTCTACTCCAAGGACTATTCTTTCTGATAATGGTAAGGAGTTTAGAAATGCATTACTGAGCGAAATATGTAGTCAATATACCATAAAACAAACTTTCATTACAGCCTATCATCCAGCCAGCAATGGTCTTGTAGAGCGCGCTAACAAGAAAATTTTAGAAGTATTGCGGCCAGTGGTGGGTGGTTTGTTAGAAACTTGGGAAGATTGGCTTTCACATGTAGCAGCCAGCATAAATTCAAGTAACTGTGAGTCAACGGGTCACTCGCCTCACTATATACTTTACGGAGTAGAAATGAGACTCCCGACTGATCTCATAAGTTCGCCTCAGCCTCCTGTTTATAATGTGGATGATTATGGAAAATGTCAGCTTAAAGTTTTCTCAGATATTCACCAGGAAGTACAGAGGAATTTAAAAGAATCAAAAACAGCCATGGCAGAGAAGCAACATAAAAGAGCTTCTCCTGTTGAATTGCAAACAGGCGATACAGTAATGGTTCAAGTACCTGAAAGGTCTTCTAAACTTTCACCTAAATTTGTCGGACCGCGCCTGATTACTAAGCATATTAGTGGAAATAAGTTTGAGGTGTTAGATCCGTGGCTGCAAACGCTGGAAATTATACATAGCGATCGTCTAAAACGGACGAAGGCCAAAACTAACACAAGCATGGTAGAAACAGCTAATCTTACTAACGCTGTGTATCTTAATACTAATACCACATCTCAACCCACTAAATCTCATGGTTACAATCTACGTTCTCGCAAATAATTTCTTGCTGAATGCTATCTAATGAAGTAGTTTATTTCAATACTTTCATATTTCTGCTTGTTTCAGAGATGTATGCTATCATCATTCTCCTGCTCGCTCTGACTTCTACTCAAGCTCGAGATCCTGCTCATCTGAAGCCAGGAGCTCTCACTGCCAACATAGGCCGAGTTTCTTTAATCCAGGATTATTTGTGGGTTCATTATCCATATACTGAGCTTAAAGCAGTACCGGGTCGTCTGCTAAACCTTACTGAGCAACTAAGTGATACTCTATTTGAATTAAACAAACACACGATTCATGATACAAAATATTCTTCCCTAATGAAGATGTTGTTGAAGGAACGTGTGGAGTTTTTAAGAGATACAGTCAAGGACGCCTTGGAAAATTATGATGGATTCCCTTCAAATACTCGTCCAAAAAGAGGTCTAATTGATGGCCTTGGCATGTTGTCTCAGATGGTGTTTGGTACGGCCATGGATAGCGATGTAAAGGATTTGCAAGAACGTTACAATACTTTAGCTGCAATGGCTATATCTAACCGTAAGGTTGTAGATCTTAACTGCAGAAACATTGCACGACTCAAGGAAGGCATGATTAAAATGGTTAATTACACTAACATCTTAGGTGCTTCTCTTAACAAAGCATTCCTTAACATAGATGTTTCCTATGCTATTGATGAGGTTCTTATGGTTCTAAATGCCCTAGAAAATTCAGTCAATACGATCATGCATGCAAATGAGCTCGTACTGAGGAATGTGGTTGACGCTTCCCGAGGTAGAGTATCCTCATCTTTATTCCCAGTTAAGGATTTATTACACACCCTAACTATAGCAGAGGAACAATATGATCTAACCCCTATTTTTGCGGGAGCGGAAATTTTACATTATTACCCACTTCTCAGTGCAATGTTAACGTCAGACGCTATTGTAGTTCATATTCCCTTTCATTCAAAGGTTGTTTATGATATTCACCGAATAGAGTCATTCCCATTTCAAATCAACACCTCTATTCTCGCCGTTGATTTACCTGACTCTATTGTGCTGGTCAACGAGGGGCTTACTCTCTACAGTACCGGTGAATACCAAATACTTCACCAGTGTAAATCTGAGCATATAGGATTTTATTTTTGCCCTGCGTCTCTCTTTGCTTTCTTACCTGTTAAAGAAGAAGGTGCGTGTGAAGTTGCTTTGATTCAACACGATGCTTCACAGAGCTTAAACCTATGCCCGTACACTCAATTACAGCCAAAACCTTTTTACCATAAAAGTTTCATGGGCCATCATTACTTTTTCTTCATCCGTCCTACGATGGTGACAGTGATTTGCCCCTCAGGAAGGTTACACGGTCGACAAACTGGTCACTTTGCTATTCTTAAATTATGTACCTTGAATTCAGCAACAGTGTCGACTCACCCTGAGACTCTTCATAAAGGTTTTGTTTCTAAACTTTTTATGCGTATTTACACTTTAGATTTTGCTAAAGGTGTAAATATTTCTTCTATTAAGTATGTGACTAATACCATTTCTGAATTTAAATTAAATAACTTCTCAGAATTTGAATCGGCAGTCCATGCTTCCCTACCGACCTACATGAGCCCTTATGTACACTTCCCTACGGCCATCTTACCGATAGTGCTGGTGATTGTTATAATGATTCCTCTATTTTGTCTAGTGAAACGTGCTTTGACACTCTATAATATCTTAAAAGGTAGAGTTTCAAATAAAGCTGCTAGCGACCACGAATTGACACCTCCACAAGGTTAGGTACATGACTCTAAATATATAGGAACGTCGCGAGGTCGCGTCGAGTAGGTGACCGAACGATGTACCCATGTTAGGCAGGTAGTATTACTTATATTTTTATTCCTATATATCTCATGTATTATGCAATTAATATTATTATAATTGTTGAGGTATATATGTAGTAGGTTCTCGAATGTCTTGTGACGGCGAACGTTCGGAAGCAGCCTCCTGGTGTCTGGCCGTCATCCGGTCAGAGACATGCTGCTGACCGCAGCGTCTAGAAGGTGTTTTTGTGATGTGAGGCGCTATGCTGTCGCCTAAAGAAAAGCGGTTGACATCAGCTTTTGAGGGGTGTCGGCGAAGATACCTCATCCCCGAGCTTGGCCGGTCTCTGCAGACCTACCCGCGCAGCTACACCTACAAGTCACGGACCTCGGAGTGCTCTACTCTCACCGTACATCCGAGGTCCGGACTTGAACGTTATTACTGACATTTCTGTGTTATTACGAGTGCCCTACAAACTGTCGCTGAAGTTATATATATTGCACAAATCTCACCTTATACCCAAGTGTGGAGATATAGTGCCACAGTGACTCTTGTGATATACTTTAATCTATGTGCATAACCCTGCTTGCTTAAAATACAAATACAAGCAGTGAGATTTATTCTATGTACCAGTGTACTGATTATCTTATACTGTAAATAAAACTGTATAAAGTACACGTATTTGGCTAAACCGCTCGGGCCATACTATCTCACATAACACTCGTTACCACACCGGGTAACAAGACACTAAGGGAACCGGAAAGAAAGGACACCGGAAATCACTAAGTTTGCAACGCTGCCTACGTCTCCATAAGTACATCTCCTGGAGTATTCCATCGTGTGACAGGTGTCTACTGCCTACTCCATGCAATTGTACTTGTAAAGTTATGCATATTATTGACAAATATTTTAATTTTAAATACAAGATGCGAGATCAGGAGTTCGATGATGTTGATTAAGAAAAGACCTTGGTGTAATCATTAGTAATAATCTCAAAATGAGTGATCAGTGCACACCTGCAAGTAATACCTAATTTCAAGAA
>JAXIVD010001249.1:37282-74782 GCA_036785275.1 Cancer borealis | reverse complement strand
ATTTCGTATTTTAGAAATACATATCAGATATAAGCTCATATACAACATAATTTCCTCTATATTATGTACATACAATATCATTAAAATTCCACTAGTTAAAATACTACTAAACTGGGATAAGAGATCAATTAAAATAGTGATTTAATAAAATGCACAATTTACCACCAATGCTTTTCCTAATAAATTTTAAAGTATCTAAATTTCAAACATTATCCTCTATTCCTCTTCCTGTAATGGTCTCATGTCTCTGCACCCACGATATTCTCGCTTGGATCACATCTTTGTCCGATTTAATCACTTTTATACTGTAAATTTCTTCAAACAATTTAGATACCTGTGAATAAAAATAACCACACTTGATAATAGGAATATACACTCTTACAATGGAATTGCGTTTCCTGTACAATGAGTTTATAAATCTAGCTTGGATACATGCCGTGTGGTGTGGGGTCGCAAATACAACAGCCACACTAATTGACCAGATATGGTCAACACAAGTTGAGAAGAACACTCACAATTACATAATACGCAACGATACAACAGACCACTTTCCCATACTATCACAATTCAGGATCCAAAATGTGACTAACACTGTTCCAAAGTTTATTTATAAAAGATGTTTAACAAGCGCAGCTTGTGAGAATTTCAGTAATGAAGTTGCTCAGCAGGACTGGTCACGTGTTATTGAATCTGTGTGTCCAAATGCTTCGTATAATACCTTTCCTCACTATTTCAACAATCTATACCAAAAACATTTCCCAGTCAAGCGGGTGCGTATAAACCCAAAATGTCAACATAAACCATATATCACACCAGCTTTAAAAAATAGTATCAAAGAAAAGCCCAGGTTAGAAAGATTATCAGAAAAATGGCCAATAACGTTTCGAGAAACATACAAAACATATAGAAACAAATTAACTACAGTGTTAAGAGCTGCTAAAAACAAATACCATAAAGATAAATTAAAACAAACTCAAGGTAATCCTAAGTCACACTGGAAGTCTATTAATGAAATTTTTGGCAGAAATCACAGTTTATCAGATAATCATATTATTGAATTACAACCACCATGCAATAACATTCCAGATAAATTTAACGAACACTTCCTACGATTTGGTAGCTTTGCGACCACCAATGCAGTTGACATCCACTCATACAAAAAATATTTATCTAACCCTTCACCCTTTTCCATGTATCTAACCCCTATAGTTTCCGCTGAAACGGAGAAGTACTTAACAGATATGAAAACTAATTCAGCAGGATGTGACGATATTTCACCCAAATTACTCAAGCTGACTGCTTCTTCTATCGCTCTTCCACTGACACACATAATTAATCTTTGTTTTAAAACAGGTATCTTTCCAGATAATCTAAAACATGCGAAGGTGATACCACTACATAAATCAGGGAGCAAGAATGACATAAATAATGACCGTCCCATTTCAATACTTCCAGCTTTTAGTAAAGTAGTTGAAAAGGCAGTATCTACCAGATTAGTCTTTTAGTAGAATGTCAGCATGGATTCAGATCAAAGCACTCTACAGAAACTGCAATTCTTCAGTTTATCAACAATGTTTATCAATATTTAGAAGGTAAATTTTACGTTGCGGGAATATTTTTAGATTTATCAAAGGCTTTTGATTCTTTAGATCACCACATACTTCTAGACAAACTAGAGTACATGGGAATAAGGGGTACTCCTCATCAGTTGTTTAAGAGCTATATTAGTCACAGGTCACAATATGTTTACTGCAACTCCTCTTCTTCTTCTTCTAAGCCTATCAATAAAGGTGTACCTCCGGGATCTATTTTAGGGCCCATACTTTTTCTTATATATATCAATGACATTGTGCATTCTAGTTCAAAATTTAGATTTACTGTATATGCCGATGACACAAATCTTTTACTAGCAGATTCAAATATTAATTCACTACATCAAAACCTAAAGCTAGAACTACTTCTAATAAATTCTTGGTTAGAGTCTAACAACTTGAACCTTAACATCGCAAAAACAAATTATATACTCTTTCAAAATCGTTCAATAAAATATTGTATACCCCCAGTATCATTAAAAGGTGAACTAATCAAACGAGTTACTCATACTAAATTTTTAGGTGTCCACATTGATGAAAATGTAAACTGGTGTTATCATATTAATGAAGTATGTACAAAATTTTCAAGAATATGTGGGGTACTGTATCGGGTTCGCCATCAACTAACAACAGAGTCTATGTTAAGTATCTATTACACACTACGCTATCCTCACCTGATTTATTGTCTCTCAATATGGGGATCTACATGGCCATCTTTTTTAAGTAAACTGTTAATTGCCCAAAATAAAATTGTTAGATGTATTCTGTTTATGGGAAAATTTGAATCTGTTAGTCATATTTATCCCCAATTAAATATATTAAATTTTAGGTTCAACAAGAAATATTCTGTGTTATTACTCATCTACAAAAATGTCAATATATTCCCAGGAAAGAAAGTTTTTAAACTAATAGATAATGCACATAATACTAGAAGCCATAATATTAATTTGGTATGTCCACAATTTCGAACAACCCTCTACAATAAAAGTGTGTTATGTGACGGTCCTAAGTTATGGAATTTCCTACCTGCTGATCTTAAAAAAATATTATGTACTAATAATTTACTCCAATTTAAAAAGAAAAGAAAAAGTTATTTGTATTCTTGTCAATCAACCTCTTAACTGTTTTTTTTTTTCTTTTTTTTTTTTTCTTCATTTCACCGCATGTTCTGGACGTATTTCAACATAATTATCATGTTATACTGTTAGGTTTACACTCTATATAGAAGAGTTGGTACTTATGCTTGTATTCTTTTTTTTTTGTTTGTTTGTTTATATCGAACTTTATGTATGTATCATATTCCTTATTGTAATATGTTTATTGTAATTTGCCTGTACTCATGCATATTTTATATTGTTAAATGAACTTCCTCTGTCAAAGAGCATCAGCTCGACAGACAAATGCTAGTTAACAACTTTAAATTGTTTATATTGTTTTGTGATTATGATAGCAATAAATTTTACTTTACTTTACTTTACTTTACACACACACACACACACACACACACACACACACACACACACACACACACACACACACACACACACACACACACACATCCACAAACAAACACACACACATCGACACACACACACACACACACACACACACACATACACACACACATCCACAAACAAACAAACACACAAACACAGACACATCAACACATACACACACACACACACACACACACACACACACACACACACACACACACACACACACACACACACACACATCCACAAACAAACAAACAAACAAACACACACACACACACACACATCCACAAACACGCACACACACATACACACAAACACACACACATCGACACACACACACACACACACACACACACACACACACACACACACACACACACATCCACAAACAAACAAACAAACACACACACACACACACACACACACACACACACACACACACACACACACACACACACACACACACAGACACACACACACACACACACACACACACACACACGTCAGCAAACCTGTGCTTTTTACCTGCATTGCTTTCAGGCACAAACGTTGATAGTAAACTTGTATTTTGCAAATCCTAATAACAGCGTCTTCTTCCTTTCATATTTATATCCTCCTCTTTTTTTTGGTGTGATTAGTGTATAAAAGTGCATGAGAGTTGCAGTCATTTCAGAAACACCTCAGAAAATGACGGTAAGAGAGAGAGAGAGTATGTGTGTGTGTGTGTGTGTGTGTGTGTGTGTGTCTGTGTGTGTGTGTGTGTGTGTGTGTGTGTGTGTGTGTGTGTGTGTGTGTGTGTGTGTGAGAGAGAGAGAGAGAGAGAGAGAGAGAGAGAGAGAGAGAGAGAGAGAGAGAGAGAGAGAGAGAGAGAGAGAGAGAGAGAGAGAGAGAGAGAGAGAGAGAGAGAGAGAGAGAGAGAGAGATTTTTTGTTTTTGTTTTTATCAATTTATTACGCTTAAAGAGCGGCAGACCATTGTAATACAGACAATATTTGTTTACACGTGACTTCCCATTAGGGAAGTGACGAGGTTGATTGCCACAAGGGTTATCTGTGTCTCGCAGAACACACACTCACAGAACAGAATAGCGGTCAGCACCCACCGAAGTGTGGGTGTCGCACCAGAATGACATCCAAATTATTGTCTTTTAGAAGATAGTCACAAACACTGAGCAAGGGCCGAGCCTGAGGCAGCATATCACTGACCGAGGGGCACTCGAGGCAGTAGTGGTGCAGACTATTAGCGTTGAGTGTGTCGCACAGCTTGCAGTTGGAGAAGTGAGAAATGTCCCCAGCATCAGACACTTGCCACACTGGTCGGTAACCAAGCCGAAGCCGAGCAGACACAATGTTGTGTCTCCGAACCATCAGACCGTGTCGGCGATACTTTGGTGGGGATAGACGGAAGTGGTCATAGTGCTGGATAGATACACTCTGAGGCCGCTCAGCTTCCGTGCGGTGGTGTGTGGAGAGATGAGCTGCTGCGTGTATCATCTTTTTGTAGCAACGGAGGGAGGGTGTGGCGCCGTCGGGCAGAGGGAGTCTGCAGGCGTCTTTTGCGAGGAGATCCACTGTGTCGTTAGCTGTAATGCCAACATGGGACGGAATCCATACGAACTGTACCTTGAGAGAACTGTCCAGAGCTGAGACTAATTGATGCAAAATTTTATTAACTTGGCAGCGGTGTGTGGGTTGTGGAGACGAGATGGCTTGAAGGGCAGACTGAGAGTCACACAAGATCACGCCATGCAATTGTCGTTCGCAGAGAAATGCAACGGCCAGCAGGAGTCCCCGTAACTCGCAGTAGGTGGAACTGGACGAGTTAGGCAGTCTGCTGCCAGCCCAGCCTCCCTCCGGTGGCTCTACGTCAGTGAGTACATAGCGCACCCCGCACTGCCGTCTAGCTGCACGGAACCGTCCACGTAGAGATGGCACGCGGCAGGTACGGAGGAGGACACTGCACTGGTGTGCTCCAGTGCTAGTTGTTTCTGCAGTAGTGGTGGGTCTGCCTTGGAGGTGGGAGTAAAGGTGACTTGTGGCTGAGGAATCCTCCATGGAGGTGGACCATGATCAACCTCAGCCACGGGAACACGGAGATCAAGGCGCTGCAGGGTGGAGCACACTGTGTTGACGAGGGTGCGGACACCGGGACGAAGTGGAGGGCGGGGTGCAGCGGGGTCAAGAGATGCTCTCAGGACGTGAGAATAGTGCGGAGCAAGATGGGGAGAGTTGAGGCACTTAACACTGAAGGAGGAGATATTGGCGTGTATTCTCTCTTTAACTAGAGGAAGATTAAGTTCGGTTAGCATATTTACTATCCTGGTGGAGGTGGGACACCCAAGAATGTACCGCATCACTTTGTTTTGGAATTTTTCTAAAGGTTCTAGGGTGGTCTTGGAGAGCTGGCTGAGGGTTGGGGAGAGATAGTCTATGACTGACCGTATAAAGGCAATGTAGATGTTTTTTGCCAAGGGGATGGAGATTCCGGCAGCATTATTAGTCAGCCACTTGAAGGGGACAAAGCGCTGTTCTAATCGGTGCAGGAGGTCCTGTATAATGGGATGGATGCGCTGCCGAGCAGGTATGGCAGGAGTGACGCGCGCCGGCGCTCCCAGGTACAAGTACTGTGTGCAGGATGGGATGATACTGTGTCCTGCAGTGAACACAGGAAGTGCTCTGGGGCTCCGTGGAGAGAATACTCGACTCTTGTCAGGGGAGAGGATGAGGCCACAAGCAGAAGACGATTCATGGAAAGCCTGGAGGAAGCGCTGAAGATCGGCAGCAGAGGTGGAATGCACACAGATGTCGTCAGCGTAACAGAGGACAGTTGTACCGGGAATATTAGGAAGAAGAGTCAGCAAGCGGTGCATCAGAATATTGAAAAGGAAAGGACTTAACACCCCGCCCTGTGGAGTACCAAGCTCAAGTTCCTTGTACGTACTACTTGCCCCTTTGAAAAGCACACGTGAGGTCCTGTTACGTAGATAACCACGTATCCATCGCAGGAGATTTCCTTGCACACCAAACTCAACCAGCTGGTCAAGAATAACCTCCCCGTTAGCAACGTCGAAAGCACTTTTGAGATCAAGAAATGCTACTACACTGGTGTGGGAGAGGCGGGCGTACAGTTCCATCAGGCAATGATGTGTGCTCCTCTGTGGTAGGAAGCCATACAGACAGGGAGATAACTTGTCTTGTAGACGGAACATGAGGCGGGTGAGGAGTACACGCTCTAGCACTTTGCAGAAACAGGAGGTGAGTGATATGGGCCTAAACTTGTCTGTGCCAGGTTTTGGGATGGGCACAATGGTACTGGAGGTCCAGGCACGCGGTACGTATCCCCTGCAGAAGCAAAGATTGTAAAGCTGTAGCAAGGGATTTCCACGGACTTTGAGGAGGAGGCGGAGGACTTGGTATGTAACGCCATCATCCCCGGGAGCTGTTGCCTTACACCTGATGAGAGCACGGCGCAGTTCTTCCTCTGTGATGAGCATGTCATCGTCTTCATCTGCTTGGAGTAACGCAGCCATTAGACGCAGAGTACGGACGTCCCTGTGGGTGGAGAGTGCATCTTGAATGTGGGCGGGAAGATTGCGTGACTGCGCCTGCTCAGACCAGGTATTTATTAAGTCCTGTGCATACTGGGCTGGGCTGTGGTGAAGAGCACTCTGTGGCTTCCTCTTGATGACTCTGTTTATCATGTGCCACATGGAGCCGACGCTTGTCTGATGGTTGATGCCGTCGGTGAATTTCCTCCAAGACTCCGTGTGGGCACACTGCTGAAGGGCAACAAGGTCATCTCTGGACGCCTGGTACTGTAGGAGACGAGCGGGTGTTGGTTGCCCCTGAAATGCAAGGCCGTCATCCACAGTCTTCCTTTCTGCCTGGAGAATACGTTGGTCCAGCGTCCAGGCATAAGCCTCACGATTTCTTTTAACGTGTGGTCGCGTCACGTACCGGGTGTAGAAGTCATGTGTTGAGTCAACCAGGGAGGAGTACAGATTTTCAGGTGACTGGAAATCAAATGTTGGTAGAAGACTGGAAATGTAGGAGATGTAGTTGGGGCAGTACTTCGGAGGAATGGTGATGCGGAAGCGAGTATGAGGAAGAGAAGGTCCTCCTGGCAGGGAATAATGGAGCCCAAGAGCGATGTGGTCTGAGAAGAGAGTGCAGATTGAAAAACACTTGACTTGCGATGCTACCAGGCCGGAGGTGATGATGTGGTCGAGCGTGCCACCTCGGGTGTGTGTGGCGCCTCCAGTGGGCCAATGAGTGAGACGGTGGCAGCGGATATACTCAAGCAGGGGCAGTCCACTACGATTTGGGGTGGAGGAAACATCACCTAAGGCGGGGTGCCGGGCATTGAAGTCACCCATGTAAATCATGCCATGAGGCGCAGCTGCAGGGAGAGCGGGGAGATTGATCCTTCCTGGAGCAGAGTAGACATTGCAGAGTCGCAGCTTCCCATCACCCACAGTGATCTCAAAAAGCTGGAACGTCATAACATCATCGGTTGAGCAGCGCAGGAGCCGGTGGGGGATGGAGGAGTGAACGTAGCTCACAAGACCATTCCTGACGTGATGAACATACGAGACGAAGCCTGGAAGAAGAGGAGCATCTTCAGGAACATGACAGCCTACAAAAGCTTCTTGAATGAATATGATGTGTGGGTGGTGGCGACCTATGTATGTTTTGAGAGAAGTGAGCTTTGGGTAAGTCTTGATTCCACAGGCATTCCAAGAGATGATGTGAAGCTGCATTCTGTTATCGAAGTCTGGCTTTGGGTGGATGGGAGGCCGGTGGGAACGATGGTTTCAGGGCAGCGCTGCTGTGAGGCGTGCGTCGTGATGGCTCCTTAGGGAGCTGTGCACTGAGCATTTCAAAGCTGACGGCGATGTTGTCCAGCCTCTCGGAGAAAGTGGTGACGGTCGCGACGAGAGCGTGCTGGGATTCGACGAGTGTGGCGAGTGTGCGGCCAGCGGCGACCTGCTCAGCTTGGACACTAGCCATACCCGCTTCAATGGCTGCAAAACGCGCATCAATCGCTTCAAAACGAGCTTCAATGGCCGTGCATCGTGCCGTCAGCTTGGCGACAGCCTCACGAAGGGCAGTAACTTGTGGCGAGTCGGAGTCAATCATGGTAATGACTGAAGGCTGTGAGGTGGTGCCATGGCGCGGTCGTGGTGGCGGTGGTGGTGCTTGACGGGCGAGGTGAGGGGCGTGAGACAGCGCGTCGTCAGTTGAGGCGGCAGCGGAGGAGCGTCTCGTACAGCCATGCCACACGTTAGCTCCTGGTTCGTGACAGCGGGGGCATTTCCACATCGATGTGTCTGTATTGGATGGTGAAGGCTGCTCTGATGTAGGAGCACCATCAGCGGTAGTGGGCTGGGAGGGGGTGCGGTGTGGGCAGGTGCGGGAGGCGTGAGTACCTGCACACCAGCCACACTTGTCAGATGGGGCGGAACAATACCGGGATATGTGACCGATTCCCCAGCATTTGTAGCACCAAGGTTGCTCATCCTTCATCCTTCTAAGCTCGCAGGGTGGAAGGCAAGGAAGGAAGCTGAAGGTGAATTCTGATTGTGGTGGGTGGGGGAGGCTCCAGGTGATAACAAGCCGATTGATGGGCGTGCCGTATTGGTGAAAGCGACGCGCCGTATATACGCCTGGCAGCTCCTTAGCCAGAGACGGATCCACACTGACAGGGAAGCGGGTGACAAGGTAAGTCGGGAATTTACGTGGCCTCTCGATTGAGTCTTGCAAATCAAGCTTCAAGGATGAAAAATCTCCTATCGTGGCACTTTTGATGATGTCGTCACGTCTCCGTGAAATATAAACAAAGCGTGAGGTAACAGCTGACATTTTTACCTCTGCCAACTCTCTGTCAAGGCGGAACGCCTTGGTGACTTCAGAGAGCCAGCGAAGCTTTGAATCCACAGCCGGGTTGTAACGGAAGATGAGCTTCACATAGTCCGTCCTTGGAGCAAATGCAGGGGGGACAAACGCAGCATGGGATGAATTGTGAGGATCATGGTTTGGAGGGGAAGAGGCAGGAGCCGTGGGATGAGGAGTCTCGGTGCGCCTAGATGTCTTGTGAGCGGGAGATGACGGTTCGCTCGTGTCCGAAGTCTGGTCCATGGTCCGCTTGGTGGAGGAGGTGGAGGGCTGGGTGGGAGGGAGGGGAACTTCAACTTGGGGCTGCCAGGGGGTGGGGCCAGAGCGCTGCGTTTGTAGTGCCATTGGAGGCCAGTGTTTATCTATGATGTCCTCATCGTCACCGAGAGCGAGATCGGCTTCAATGTTGCCGATGGAGTCAGGGCCAGAGTATTCCATATTGCTTGAGCAATATGGTACAGGTCAGAATGTCAGTGATGAGCACCAGTGGGGGTACAGTGACGTGGGCATGACGTCACATTTCTCGAACTGCGCATGCGCAGCCGGGAAAAACTCTGACAGGAGAGGTGTAGCCAGGGATATAAATTTTTTATGACTAAATATAGGCTAAGTCCCAAAGCTCTCAAAACCCTTTGTGCCACAAACTGACGACTGGTGCTTACTACCGTTTTACGCCAAGGCTGGAACACGGCAGCTCGCTGAAACCCCCAAAACTTCCTCAAATACTGAAGAGCTCTCAGAAAGGCTTGTTTACGTCCAGAGGCAGCAATGGCGGGCCAGATAGAGAGAGAGAGAGAGAGAGAGAGAGAGAGAGAGAGAGAGAGAGAGAGAGAGAGAGAGAGAGAGAGAGAGAGAGAGAGAGCAGCCGTGGTGGTGGAGAGTTGCCAGCGAGCAATTTTGAGAGGTTCCATGCGTTGAGTTTACTTTAATTCTTCCTTGCTCGTTCTCCTAATTTTCCTGTCTTTCCTTGTTTCTCCTTTGCATTGCAAAGTGTCTCGTCCTGTGCTTTGTTCTTTTCCGTTTCTTCTCATATGCTTATTATCTCTCTAGGTCGCTTCTGAGCGTAGAAATGATTTAGTGAAGGAAAGTGTTTTCTCACTAGGCTAGAGGCGGAGCTGGGCGCGGAGTAGAGAAACACGGCGCGTTCATCGTACGACATGGCATCTCAGATCGGGCAGCTGTGTGCTGGGTGGAGGGCAGTGAGAGAGTTAGTTACCGACCGGCTGCCTGAAAGAACACATCTCACGCACGCTCGCTCTCCCCAATTTGGCATTATTTAATCTGTAACCTTCTCATATTTAAGGGAATGGGTTTTAAGACTGGCCTCTTTAGTTCAGAGGTAAATTTGTGTAGCTAGACAGTAAGGCCCTGTCCATACGAGGACCAGGTTACCGTGCCGAGAGCTGTGACAAGTATGTTGGCAGTATAATTAACATCTTGCCTACGGTAACTCCATCTAGTTTTCAGTATCCAGAAAGTTGTCGCAAGGAAGTTCTGGATATTGTCAGGCTTTTGAGTCTTGGGAAGTAGTTTCTGCGTTGTCTGTTTTGTCGGCGTTGTCTTCTTTGTCTTCATTGTGAGAGAGAGAGCGTATCATCTGGGGCCTCTTCTCTGATAACACAAACGAGGAGTAATCCCGTTTTAGTGTTTGTTGATTACGACTCATTTAACGCCCTGTACAGAGTCCCCTCGCAGGAGACTGCTTTGCAGGGTGTTACTTGAGTCGAGAGGGGATATTGCTCAACCAGGAGTGGGTGGAAAGACACCTTGTGGGCGGTATTCTGGTTGGAGCGATAGCTCCTTGTCTAGGCACTGTAATCTAGTGTTCGCTGTAAGTCTCTTTAGAATGTAAGGAGGAGAAGGTGGTTACTACTGGGAGATTCCTTGTCCTTTGGAGGGTTAAAAGGACTGACGACCTCTTTACGTTAACGGGGTGGCTGTGGGTGCTGTGTTTGGGGGCTAAGGAGTGCACAGGTTACTTAACCGGGCACATCTTGTTTATAGTCTAGTTGTCCAGCCGCCGGCGAGTGGCCCTCGGAGAAGACTAGTCCTACGGGATAGTCGACTTTCCTTGTCCTTTAGTGGGTTAAAAGGACGTATAAACATCAGCACTACAGTTCGTACACGCCCGTAACGTGGTTGTGACTGGGTTGGTCATAAGCTGACACCCGGCACTAGGGCATAAAAACCGTGTCCTGCGGTGTGACCGTAACAAAATTGGCGACCTCGCCAGGATTCTAAAGGACTTACAGTGAGCAGGAAAGTAGTGTTAGTGTGTTGGTAGTGTGAGCCCACACACACTGTAATGATGGAAGACAAACGTGATGTACTTACTTCCCTCGAGGATGGCTCGGCCCGAGCCAGTCCTGTACGTGGCGTTAGTGAACAGCCATGCCTAGGTGAAGATCGGCCTGTTAGTCCTGTTAGTGAGCATAGTACTACAGGACGATTAAACTTTGCTCAGGAAGTGCTTGAACTGCCCCTGCAGCATAACACGGGCCGTGTTGGTTCCTGTGAGAACGTGACGGGCTCAAGGAGAGTGAGCCCAGCTGCCAGTATTGCTGACAATCTCCAGTCAGTCGGAATGGCGGAGGAATTGAGATTCCAATTAGAAATGAGAAGGTTGGAATTAGAAGCAGAAGCGAGAAGATTAGAATCTTAAGAGAGGAGAGAAGCAAGAAGGGAAGAGCTATAAATTAGAAGGTTGGAGATGGAGAAGCATAGAGAATTTGAATGGGAAAGATCCAGACTTGGGGCCAACTCAACTCATAAGGGAGAAGAAGGAGATAATTCAGTTGAGCGCCAGATGGTAAGGAGTTTACAGCTCATCCCTGATTTTGATGAACAGAAGGTAGCAGAATGGTTTAGAAGGTTTGAGAAGAAGGCGGCTGAGTTTGGTTGGTCAGAAGGAAGATGGGTTGGTCTTGTGGCCAATAAGCTGGAAGGCAGGGCATTGGAGGCATACGACAATATGTTGGTGGAAGACCTAGAAAGTTATGAGGACTTTAAGACTGATATTTTGAGGGCTTACGAGCTGCGGCCCGAAGCCTATCGCCTAAGGTTCCAAGGTGGGAAGAAGAGACCCGGAGATTCTTACGTCAAGTGTGCCCGCCATTTAGAGCAGGCATTTAAGAGATGGATCATGAGTGAGGGAGTGGATACTCTCCGCGACCTGGAGGAGTTGATGGTAATGGAGCAGTTCATAAATGCTGCTGATAAGGAACTGATACCTCTCCTGCGGGAGAAGCGTTTTAAGACGTTGAAGGAGGCTGCCACCTGGGCCGACGACCATGTGTTAGCCCATCGCTCGGAGCCTCGTGCTGGAGGTGGATTCAAGGAGGGAGGACCACGAGGGCCAGGGGGCGGTGGTAGGGCTAGTTCTGGTGCTCCACGTTTCCCTCCCCGTAGCCACGGCTTTGGCAATAAAAGCGGGTTTGGTAAGTCTCAATCCCCCGCTGCCCCTTCAGGGCCAAAGGGAGGGTCAGGAGGGAAGATGACCTTTAGTACTCCAAAGTACGATCCAAAGCACCCCAGAAACCAGTTGCCTTGCTGGTGTGGTCTGACCAGGGTCGTGAGGAGAGGCTGCTTGCTCCTAATGTTCCTGAAGGGAAGAAGGCTCTTGATGGGCCTGAGTTGGATTGTGAGGAGGGGGTTCAGGCAGACTCACTTGTTTCTTCCCCTGTAGTTGCTTCTGTGACTCCAGCTGACTCGGAGCTGGACTGGTGTCGCCCATTTCTGTGTGGGGGCACTGTTGAGATTGACGGGAACAAGTATCCTGTCACCGTCTTACAAGACACTGGCGCACAACAGTCTGTGTGCCGCAATGTCATCGGGGGTAAGGGGACTTCTTCGAAGGCAGTGTTGTGTAGGGGCCTCAACGCTGTTGAGAGGTTTGTGACGGCTGATGTGAAGCTGTCGTGCCCACTGATTACCACTACGGCTCAAGTGGCAGTGGCTGAACAACTGCCTGTGGCAGGTGTTGATTTCCTGCTAGGAAACGACCTAGCTGGAGGGAGAGTTTGGGTGCCCACCCCTACGGGAGGTAAGGCCTCTGAAGTGTCGGAGCATAGTGTGCCCGACCCTGTTGCTGTTGTCACACGGTCGCAGACCGAGAAGGTGATGCAGGCTGTTGCTCCTGGAGCCGACTGCGACAGAGCAGGGCTACCGGAAAGGGAGAACAGTGGTGAGGAAGAAGCTGCCGCTCTTGGGGCCGACTGCGAGGAGGCAGGGTCACCGTTGTTGGAGGGCAGTGAGGAGGAAGTTGTTGGGGTTGTCACCCGGTCTCAGGCTAGACGGGTGGAACCGGCTGCTACTCTAGGGGCTGACTGCGATACTGTACAGTCACCGTCAAACGAGAGCAGTGTTTCTAAACTGGATGAGCCACAGCCGGGTTCTCCAGTGAGTCAAGGTGTGGGGGCTGACTGCCGCAGTGCAGAGCCACCCATAGAAGCACCTGACTCGGCAGAGGTTATCGCCGAGGGTGAGGAAGGAGTGTTGAGGATAGAGGAGTCTTGTGCTGGTATTCCTCACTCTGCGGGGCACCTCGGAGGAAGCACCCACGCAGTGGTGTTTCCTGGTTGTGAGGCTGTGGGTCTCGGTACTCAGTCCGGGCCCCAGCCTGGTATGTCGGACAGTTTGTTGGGGGTCACCTCTGAGGGAGGGGAGACTTCCAACTCTGCGGGGGAGTTGGAGGCTCCCACCCCTGCGGAGTGTATCAGAGACAGGGAACAGGCTGTTCCCTTGTCTGGTGACTGTCTGACGGGTGAGGCCCACCTGGAAGGCCCATCCATTTTGGCCGATGAGGAAGTGGTGGATGAGTCCACGCCACGCCTCAGGCCCCGGGACGGAACCAGGGTGTCGGCACCGCCCCTTCCGACAGATCCTGTAGTCCCGCCCGATCTCACTTGCATTGAGCCGGCGTTGCTCATCAAGGGACAGAAAGGGGACCCGGAATTGGCCCCTTGTTTTGCTAAGGTAGGAAAGGAGATAAGAGGAATAGAGGAGTTCCTGCTGCAGAAGGGGGTGTTACATCGCAGGTCGAGGGAGAGTGATGGAAGCGAAATACTACAGGTGGTAGTGCCTCGGGAGTTGAGGGAGGCCCTGGTGCTGTTGGCACACGAGGGACCTATGGCTGGACACCTGGGTGTCCACAAAACTCTCGCCCGCCTGCGGGGCAATTTCTGGTGGCCTGGCATGGCCGGAGATATTACGGAGTTACTGAAGAGTTGTCACACCTGCCAGATGATGGGCAAACCTAACCAAACTCCCTCTGTTGCACCCCTCCACCCTATTCCCGCTGTGGATCCTCCTTTCACCAGGGACCTGATTGACATGGTGGGGCCCCTCCCTACTACCAAGGCTGATCATAAGTACTTGCTGACCATTATGGATGTAACTACCCGGTACCCAGAAGCTATACCGGTGAGGAGCACCCACGCACGAGTTGTGCTTAAGGCCCTCCTCAACTTCTTTACCCATTTTGGTTTGCCTCCCGAGATTCAGTCCGATCGGGGGACCAACTTCACCTCGAAGTTGTTCGAAAAGACTATGACCGAGTGGGGGATCAAGCACATTCTATCTAGTGCTTATCATCCCCAGTCGCAGGGATCATTAGAGCGACACCATCAGACGCTCAAGACTATGCTCCGGGCGTTCTGCTTGGAACGAGAGAAAGACTGGGACGAGGCGGTTCCCTATGTCTTGTTTGCTGTGAGGGAAGCTTCTACTGAGTCCTTGGGGTTTTCCCCGAATCAGTTGGTGTTTGGGCACCGGGTGCGTGGTCCGTTGGACTTAGAACGGGAAGCTTGGTGTGCTCCCCACTCGGACCGCCCAGAGTCGCTCCTGAAGAACGTGTTAAGTACTCGGGAAGGACTTGGTGAAGGGGCTAGTGGCCGGTTCCTTTCACGGACCATGCCGGGGAGATGGCCTGTTTCATGGCCGAGAGGGCAGAGAAGATGGTGGCCGACTGCTTGTTGCGGGCCAGGGAGTCACTCTTGCTGCTTAAAAATTTTGAAAGTCTGTGAGACCTCCAAAATTTTTCCTTTAAGGGGGGGCGTGTTGCGGATCCCACCCGTCACCATAACATCGTCTAGGGAAGACGAGAGTCAGGCCCAACAGAGGAATGAAGATTCTCTGAGGCGAAAGAGGAGGAAGAGGAAGAGGATGGTAAGGAAGAAAGCTACGCTGAGGCTATGACACTCGTTGCGGGCTCTACCAGTGACAGTAGTGTCGACTGGAGAGATTAGTCCGGCCCCGTGGAAATAGAGTGAAGCTTCTCTGAGGAGAAGGAGTAGAAAGACATGCTAGGGTGTGTGCTTTCCACATATGTAGGAGCGTGTGGCGAGAGGCGAGGGTCGGAGTGTGCATTGTGTCAGCTGAGTACAGCTAGGCATGGAAGAGAGTTACATCTCTTGTGTTAGTGTGGAGGTAAGGTATGCGACGAGAAAGAGAAGGGAAGTGTTAGCCTCACGAGGCTACGTGACAAGACGGGTTTGCGCCCTTTGTGTAACCGGCCCACGTGGTCCCCAGCCAAGGCCAGCCGTAGCGGGAGAGAGAGAGAGAGAGAGAGAGAGAGAGAGAGAGAGAGAGAGAGAGAGAGAGAGAGAGAGAGAGAGAGAGAGAGAGAGCAAGCAGCCGTGGTGGTGGAGAGTTGCCAGCGAGCAATTTTGAGAGGTTCCATGCGTTGAGTTTACTTTAATTCTTCCTTGCTCGTTCTCCTAATTTTCCTGTCTTTCCTTGTTTCTCCTTTGCGTTGCAAAGTGTCTCGTCCTGTGCTTTGTTCTTTTCCGTTTCTTCTCATATGCTTATTATCTCTCTAGGTTGCTTCTGAGCGTAGAAATGATTTAGTGAAGGAAAGTATTTTCTCACTAGGCTAGAGGCGGAGCTGGGCGCGGAGTAGAGAAACACGGCGCGTTCATCGTACGACATGGCATCTCAGATCAGGCAGCTGCGTGCTGGGTGGAGGGCAGTGAGAGAGTTAGTTACCGACCGGCTGCTGAAAGAACACATCTCACGCACGCTCGCTCTCCCTAATTTGGCATTATTTCGTCTGTAACCTCCTCATATTTAAGGGAGTGGGTTTTAAGACTGGCCTCTTTAGTTCAGGGGTAAATTTGTGTAGCTAGACAGTAAGGCCCTGTCTATACGAGGACCAGGTTATCGTGCCGAGAGCTGTGACGAGTGTGTTGGCAGGAGACTGCTTTGCAGGGTGTTACTTGAGTCGAGAGGGAATATTGCTCAACCAGGAGTGGATGGAAAGACACCTTGTGGGCTGTATTCTGGTTGGAGCGATAGCTCCTTGTCTAGGCACTGTAATCTAGTGTTCGCTGTAAGTCTCTTTAGAATGTAAGGAGGAGAAGGTGGTTACTACGGGGAGATTCCTTGTCCTTTGGAGGGTAAAAATGACTGGCGACCCTTTACGTTAACGGGGTGGCTGTGGGTGCTGTGTTTGAGGGCTAAGGAGTGCACAGGTTACTTAACCGGGCACATCTTGTTTATAGCCTAGTTGTCCAGCCGCCGGCGAGTGGCCCTCGGAGAACATGTGAACATAAGAACAAAAGAAATGAGGAGACTGCTAGAGGCCAGTTAATGACCTACACGAGGCGGTTCCTTGTCCCCCACCCTTGGAATAATCCAATATTTAGCCATCCCACCTGTCATCCCTATCCGTACTCTCATCCAACCGTCTTTTAAAGCTTCCTATTGACTCAGCACTTACTACGTGTCTATCCAGCCTATTCCAATCGTTCACGACTCTCTTTGTGAACCAATATCTACCTATGTCTGTCCTGAATCTAAGTTTTTCTAGCTTGTACCCATTTCCACGTGTCCTATCCTGGCTACTAAATTCTAAAACCTGATCAATGTTTCCCTTATTAATTCCTTTTACCCATTTGAAAACCTCAATCATATCCCCTCTTGTCCTTCTTCTCTCTAGGGAGTGGAGATTAAGACGTTTTAACCTATCTTTGTAGGGTAACTTTCTCAGCCCCTGATGTTTTTTTCAGGTTTACAACGTAGGCAGGTGGTGGAGGCGGGCAGAAGAGCAATGAGTACTGGTATGGAATTAAGGTTATTGTCGTTAGTGAGGGTTGGGGATTTTTACTATGGGCAAATACTTCCCAGTTTGCTTCTCCTGTACATAATTTTGTTATTGTTATCTGGATTTTTGCTGCCGTCAAAGTGATGTTATTTTATGAGGTGTTCAGTGGTGACAGAGACCTTGAGTGACGGTAAGATAGGATGTGTTGTTTGGTAAGATCATGTTTGCGTTACTGTGATAATTATAACTGATATAAGTAAGGAAAGATAATATTGATCTCTGCAGCCCTTTCCTACTGTTTTTGTTGTCCTGATTACCAAGAATTGCGTTTTGCGTTGCGATCTCTAAGCATGTTTGTGAGGAGGGTGGTGCTTTCAAGTTTGTGTATATGGTGGCATTGCAGTATGGGTGGCGTGGAAGAAGGTAGATAGATAGTGTATTGATGTCACCTGGTTGTGGTTATTGTTACTTGAAGACACTCGAAGGCTCCATAACGAAAAGCCTCGGGAAGGGAGTACATTGTAGTAAATGAACTATTTACATTCCGCCATTCAAAATATTATTATAGACACCCTTAAGGGCCCCATACACGCTCAGGCGGCCTGTCCGGCGCCTGAGCAAAACAGAACTGTTCAGGCAAAACTGAGCGTGTATGGGCACTTGAGGCGGCCTGTTCAGGCCGACTGAAGGCCGCCTCACTAAACCTGTAGCTGACAGGTTAACCCCTTTACGACATCAAGAAAGTTACGTCATCACCTCCCATCTTGGTGCCTCCGTTAACATCCTGGTACAAATGTTATAAGACGTTCTCACATAAACGATATAATGAATAACCAAATGATCACTAATACCTGTCGAACATTACTATGAGTCCTATGTGTCAGGATAAACTTCCCCTCCCCCCCTTTCCACCCAGTTTCCCGCGTCGCATCACGTCAACACAAGGCAGCCAGCTCGACGCGGCTCACAAACACGAAGGTCCCGTGCTCCCGTGAGTCCCGTCAGTTATGTGAACGCTGTTGTGGAGACTCATCGTGTGCTGCTGCTCTCAAGTGGTTCAAGGAATTCAGGTATTGTTAGTATTACTGTATCAACACTTCTAGCAGGTGTTATCGCAGTGTTATATCATAAAGCCGCCTTTGTTGTGAGGAAAGATTTGTTGCTCTTCTCTATTGCTTCATAGTGTCTGTATAGGCAGTGAGTGCAAACAATTTCTTCCTTACTTAGAGTGCGTTTATATAAGCATCACTTCTTTATCCTGTTGTAAATTAAAGCCTTAAGATAAGCGGAATGATAAGATAAATACCCAACAACATAACACGTCACGACACTAATTTAATGTAATCACGTTTCATTGACTACTTCCTTCCCTACTCATACAACCCAGCCTTCCTTCCTTAAGATCACAACATCACCGTCCTTTGTGTGCAAGTTCATGTCAAGAGAAGTGGTCCAGCTAGTGTGTGACGCCCTCTTAGGTGACCGTGAAGATCTAGCTATGACGCAAACAAGCCTCCCAACCATTTCACTCTACCCTTTATCCCCCTCTACCCTCCATCCCGTATCATCTCATGGAGGTACTGTAGAAGATGGAATGATACGGCTTTGAGCTGTAAACAATTCCATATGTTATTTATTTATTTATTTTTATGCTATTAGAGAACCGGCTTAGGGCAATGAAAAATGTTATATATAAAAAAAAGCCCACCTAGCTGCGATTGCCGGTTCCCTATAAAATAAAAAGTAATAATAAAAGGGAGGCACTGATTCATTATTATTCATGATCATTTTTCATTGTTATTGATTCATTACCACTAAACAGGCATTGTTGATGTTAGTTTTGAAATGATGTGTAAAACTTTGTGTACAGTGCTTTGGCGCGAATACTGGCAGGAACAACAACGGTGAAGTAGTGAGGACCGCAACTTTTTTTTTCAGCTCATGGCCTTCTTCAAGCCCAAAAAGAATCCCAGGAAAGCGTCAGAGATCACCAAGGAGTGGCTGGAAGGCGTCTTGTCCCAGTATGAGTCTAAAACTTGTCCAGAGTCAACTGTGGAGATTGTGACGTTCGAGGTGAATCCAGGTCAGTGGAAAGACAAAAACCCAGGTAAGGTGACTGGCTGTGTACTGTTATTGGTATTATTATTATTATTATTATTATTATTTTTTTTTTATTTATTTATTTATTTTTTTTATTATTATTAATATTATTATTATTATTATTATTATTATTGTTATTATTTCATTATTATTATTGTTGTTATTACTTTTATTATTGTTACTATTATTATTATTATTATTATTATTATTATTATTATTATTATTATTATTATTATTATTATTATCAATAGTAGTAGTAGTTGCCGTAGTAGTAGTCGTAGAAGTAATAGTAGTAGTATTGGTCGTAGCTGTAGTCGTAGACTTAGTAATAGTAGTTATAGTAATCATAGTAGTAGTAGTAGTAGTAATATTAGTAATATTATTATTATTATTATTATTATTATTAGTATTATTATTATTATTATTATTATTAGTAGTAGTAGTCGTAGTAGTAGTAGTTATAGTAGTAACAGTATATGTTAATAGTATTATTATTAATATGTAATAGCAGAAGTAGTAGTAGCACTTGTTCTTAATTGCAACAGACCTATTATCACCAAGAATGTGATCCTTTACATAGAGATGGGTTACATTGACGTCACAGGGTTTCCAGAATGCACCTGACTATGAAGGAGTACGGCTGATATGAAATACGCCTTCATATCATAAACAAGGACGTGCTCAGTGGCATGTGAGTGTTCCTTGGTGTGGGGAGCCAGCTAGAGGCCTTAGGGTGGGGCCAATGAGTCAGCAGGTTGGTGGTATTTGGGGGACTTTCTTCAAACCCAAACATCTCCATAGTCACGCCGCTTGATGTAATAATATGTCTCTTCATCAAAATATGCGGAAATGTCGAAAATCAAACGTAAGTGCAATTAGGACAGATTATAACAATCACCTTGAAACGTAATGATGAAAGATATTTGTAAACTGAATATAACGCGGCTTAACTTTCTAACCTCTTAATAGACGCAGTGTGTACGATCTAGGAGTCAAATACACGAGTAAAGTAAAAAGTGGGACATTAGTGTAGTGGCAGGACAATCAAGGTCATCTTATTAGTTCCGGAGTGTTTCTTCACATCTATAGAACAAGGTGCAGTTCCTGTGAAAATAGTAACTTCCGAAGGCTGTTACAACTGTTGGAAAAATGCTACGTACCTAAACAAGAACAATAGTGACATATACTTGTGAAAGAAACATATTATGACATTTTGATCGAAATATAATTGAAAATGAGACATACTTATCCAATGTGAGTCAGTGGGTTGTAGGAATACACACAGATACAAATGTGTTTCCTAGACTCTGGTGTGGTAGTCTTTTGTTACTGCTACTCACTATGACTGACGTAAGACTTTGTTGACACCACTGCTACTCATTTCGAGGGTCAAGCAAACAGTTCTTGTATGTGTAACAGCTGGAACAATATATAATCTGTTTCCAATAGGTTGCAGAAACCCACCATAGCTAGATAAGATATTTGCGAATTTTATTTTCGAATGTATATGCATATTCCGTGGTAAGTCACTTGTCACTTCAGGTTGTGCGAAGGGCGACAACTTCAGCAGTGACGTGATGAGGATCGTAGCTGAGGCTCGAGTCACATGCGCAGGCAGAACTTCCTCGCCCAATCGCTACAGCTTCATTGTGAAGTTCCTTTGTGGCAACGAGATGGAGCAAGCAGCATCGGTGAAGTTTGGGGCACCCAAGAGGGAGAATATTACTCTTTCAAAAGTCCTTCCAGACTTCAACGCCTTCCTGAAGGAGCGAGGTGGTGACAAGTATCGTATCAACGCCCCAGAATACGTGTATGACGTGTGTGCAGCTGGTGAATATGTGCTGGTGATGCAGGACCTCCGTGAGGCTGGGTATGTGCTGCACATGTACACAGTATAATACAGTCGGTTGGGGTATGAACAGACTCACCATACTCTTAAAAATGCAGACATATTTGGCAGCTGCTAGTAGAACAGTCTTTCTAGTATCATTACGTACTACTCTGCCGTCTGCCTCTATCACAGGTTTCAAGTGGAGGACAAGCGACGTGGTCTGAACCTTGTGCAACTGAGAACTGCCGTGCGGGACATGGCTCACCTCCACGCCACCTCCTACGCCTTCAGCCAAACACAGGACTTCCTGGCCAAGTACCCGTCCTTCAAGCTTGAACTAGCCATTACCAGCATCATGAGTGGGATTGGCCGGGTGGTCATCGAGGGTTTACAGAGCGCATTACAAGGTAAGGAAGAGGAGTTCCCGGGTCTGCTGGCGACCCTCGCCTCTAACAAGGATGCGTTGGTCGCTAAAATGACAGATGCTTACAATGTACGCAGGAAGGAGACAGTGATGTGCTTGTGTCACGGAGACTTCTGGACCAACAACATCATGTTTAAGTATGACGAGGAAGGCGCCATTCAAGATTTTGCCATGATCGATTGGGGCAACGTGGGATGGCGAAGCTCCGTCTTAGACCTTCAATACCTTATCTACAGCTCTACTCAGCACAATCTGAGGAAGGATCACTTGCAGGAGGTGCAGATGCTCTACTACAATACCTTCACCTCCGCCGCCACCAGCCTGGGTGCAGCCTTGCCACACTGGCACTTTGAGGACTTCCTTACAGAATGGCGAAACAAGGCTGTGATAAGCATGATTTTCGGTGTCATTGTGAACCTAATAACACTTTCAGCGTCCGGGCGAAAGTTTCAACGCGGTACTCTGACCACCGGTTTCACCTCCTGGCTCAAGACTAAATTTGGCGGGGTGATGGTGTCCATTATGTACAAGCTAGAGTCTTTAATGGTAAAGCTTACATGCATGTCATTCAGAACAGAATGGAAGTCGTGTTTCGACGAATTGGCATCCACGAACAACCCTGAAATGACGACTCGCGTTATGAATTTAGTGATGGAAGCCTTTCAGGCCGGTCTGCTGGACCCCTAAAGTTTGTCACACGAGCGATATTTTAAGAAATCTTTTGGTATCTTGCTACCAAGTGATGCTTGTAGTGGTGGCAAATAGTGCGGGTGTATAGTCACACAGTGGGTTAGGTGACGAGCATCTTCCACTGACATCTTCACGCAACCAACACAAACAATGGACTGAGGTATACGACGTCGTCTTGCACTATTGCACTTATTACTTTCCATGTGCACTAACAAAAAGGACAATTTCATATGATTACTGAAGTGCTACACATCACTAAGTAGTTATTAAAGTTTATACAAACCATAGTCAGCACGGGATAGTCATACAGAAGAGTTCATACTATCTGATAGTCTCGTGTGCCTGTAGTATATGGCTAACTGCGATGATATACAGTACAACTGAAATTGTGAAGGACCATAGTACTTAGTACTTAATAGTTCTGAAAGATTATCCCTTGTCGACTATACATCACTTTTCACTTATTCAGTTACTTTTAAGAGTGGTGTTCCTTATATTGATTACAAAAAGTATGTAAGTATGTAAGTATGTAAGTAGCCAAGTTGGTTACAGTGTTCAAGCGAGGCTCTCGATCAGTGGTCTCAAACTATAGAGGAATCAATGTTTTAAACAGCATTGCTAAACTTTATGATATGGTGCTGAATGCTAGACTGAACACTTGGTTTACTCCTTACCGCGAACAGGCAGGTGGCCAGGTAGGAAGAGGATGTCTTGAACATATTGTAACGCTGCGGTTGCTTTGTGATGTGGCGAGAAGGAAGAAATTCAAACTATATGTTACCTTTGTTGATTTTTCACGGGCATATGATGAGGTGCCACGTAATGTTTTATTTGGTGTTTTAAAGCGTATAGGATGCGGTGTTACCATGATGTTGGCTTTAGCTGCTGTGTACAGGTTCACACACTCTGTTATTGGCTCGGCAATTATTTCAGCTACTGTGGGCGTGCGTCAGGGATCCCCAACATCGTGTCTGTTGTTTGTAATATACGTAAATGACTTAATAAGACTGATTAAACAGAATTGCGACGTGGATGGTTTCCTGGCATGGCTACATATACTCGTCCTCATGGATGACACAGTAATCTTATCCACAACCAGAGAGAATATGATTCGTAAAATCAGATTTATGAATCAATATTGTGTATCACATGGGATGAAAATCAATGAAAGTAAAACAAAATTTTTTGTCGTGAACGGGAATGAAGCAGACAAGGAGGCCATGCACGTCGATGATGTAATTGTTGATGCGTGTGACCACTATGTGTACTTGGGCAGCCCTTTTGCTGCTGACGGGTCACCGAGCACTGCCATCAAATTGCACGCACAGTACAAAATGTGTCATGCACTTAAGTTTGTTTCATTTATAGATAAGAATAATGATGTTCCATTTTCTGTGAAGTGTAAAGTCTTTGAGGCCGCTTTCGTTTCAACAATTTTTTATGGATGCGAGTCCTGGTTAAATGGCGACACGAGACCTGTCAACAAATTATACATGTGGTGCATTAAGCAAATGTTGGGAGTCAGAAAAACGACCTGTAACGAGCTGTGTCTGGCGGAGCTCGGCTATCCCCCTGTACGTGCCCTCATCCTGGCTAAACAGCGTAAGTTTTTTAGTGGGATGTGGGGCGACAGGAGTGGAATGGATGATGATCCTCTGACACATGCTATACGTATCACATTAGATAATGCCTGTTACACCTCAAGATATTTAAGAGACCTACTAAACAACAGAAGGGATGATGTATTTGTTGCGATAGAAAATATGAAAATAAGAATATTAACATCAGAGTCAAATAGAGTGAGACTTTACAAATCATCAAATCCTAACCTTGATGTCCATGCAGTGTACAGTGGAAAGATTAGAGTTAATGAAATAGAAAGAATCTCATGGACTCGTCTCAGAATAAGCGCTCACTCTCTCGCTATAGAAGAAGGGAGATGGAACAGGCGAGGCAGGGGTCGCCTGCCGGTGGAAGAACGTTTGTGTTCCTGTGGAGAGATCCAGTCAGAGCAGCATGTTGTGGCTGACTGTATTAGAACACAACACATACGCCAAGAATTTAACGTGCACACTTTTGAAAATTTAATGCTCGAAAGAAATGATGTTACCACTGTTTGCACAATTGTACACCGCATCCTTGCTGAGTTTTCATAATTTTTATTGTATGTTGGAATTTTATTGTTCAGATTTTTGTATTTAGTTTTCGTTTGTTATTTTATATAAACTGTTTTAGTATTATCATTATGATTTTATGTTCGTGGGAACTTTAACAATTTTCTAGTTTAAAATATATCACGTTTTATCTCATGTTGTTATCTCCCTTTTGTTTTGTTTTTTGTTTTCTTCGTCTCGTGGTATTTAGGGTGGTTGAGTTTGGTTTTCAGTTGGTTTCAATCACATTTTTTTTTAGCTATTAGTAGCCACAGTTCTGTTTTATCGATGATAGTAATTTTAGTTAGATACGTTTTAATATTTTTATAATAATTTTGTTTTTTGGGAATTTAAATGAGTTTTATAGTTTTAGAAATGTTTTTATGCATTTTTTTGCCGGAATTCTTATCTTCCTTGAAATATTTTCATGTATGTGTATGTGTATATGTATGTATGTATATATATATATATATATATATATATATATATATATATATATATATATATATATATATATATATATATATATGTATATTTTAGGATGACTCTGGAGTTCACTTTTTAGGGTGATATTTATGTGCGCATGTGAGAAAAAGTTATATAATGAAAACTGAAAGAAATTATAATTATTATTATGGACCATTAACTGGAAGAAATTTGTATTTATTTTCAAATTTGTGGTCAATAAAATATCTATCTATCTATCTATCTATCTATGAATTCAAATAACCTTGAACCTAATTCAAATTGAACATCGATTGGGTAATACTCAATTGCAGGTTCTAAACTCTTTCCAATAAATTATGTATAACTCTGACCTTATGGGTGTTTATTTCTCTGAAGAAAAAAACAACAACTCCAATCTGACTTCCTGATTTCAAACAACTCTTCTCTGCTATCTGCTATATATGTACTACAATAGTAAGTCACTTATAGAAGTTTCCTATATTTACAAATAACAATGCATTCTGTACATCCCAAACACTGATACACCGGGATGTGAGTTAATCTCATGCCTCCCTCCACTGTTGGAGCATGACACCTCGTTAAATTATTACAAAAATACTTTTTACAATCTTACTAACTCACATTCATATCTTCACTTTTCATACATCACACTCAATCAACCCATTACCTTTCCCTTCTTTCACTTTTACCTCCTTTTGTGTAATGAACGTAACTTTATGGAACATTCAGGAGCAAACAAGTGTTATTTCATATGGGTCAATTATGGTTCGAGGAATCGAGAGCTTTAGGGTTGAGGTTTCGGAAATAAAAGACATATCATGGATGGGAGTGATACAATTAGCTAGGATTCTCAGGAAGTTTCACTTTTACAGCTGCACTTATGGAACCAGTCATACCCTCTTTGAGGTGAGTGTTTTAATTTCCACCCATAAGAAAAAAAAAAGAAAGCAGAAGGAAGGGATAGAAAGTGGCAGGTTCTTTCTCTGGCGAGATCGCAGGTCTACTCCGTCAGGCTGCCAAGGATGGACTATATATATATATATATATATATATATATATATATATATATATATATATATATATATATATATATATATATTATATATATATGTATATATATATATATATATATATATATATATATATATATATATATATATATATATATATATATATATATATATGTTACCTTGTTCGTGGGGATTATTTATTTATTTCTGTGTGAGAAACCTACAAACTTATATTTATTACCGTGTAAAGAATGATGATTTGTGTTTTTTTTAAGTATGATCCTAAGATGAGTTTGCAAATCTCTTTTGACTTGACCCGATACAAATCGTCACCACGTATTTATTATCATAATCTATTTCACATCACCACTCAGGAAACCGTCGGACCCTTGAAGGATTAACGCAGGAAGTCCTGGGGGTATTAGGCTATGACGTTGATCACTCTGTTGTTCGGGAAATTCCTCATTTACCAATAGCTTGCGATGATAAGATAGGGATAAGATAGTGCCTCCCCTCACTTCAGTGTTCCAGCTACAAGACCCTTTACTGTTACACTACCAGCACCTTCCCACCTTACTTTGCCTTACATCCTACAGTAAGTGACAGAAATTTTGGAGAGGCCTTGTTACCTTGTTTCAGTCTACAGATTGCTTATTGGGGAAAACTATTTTTTTTGCAAACGTTGTTATAGGAATATGTATCTGTTCTTCACCTTTCACATACTTGTTGGTACCATTGGTTCGCTCCCAGTCCTGGTGTGATGTGTAAGGCATAGCACCACCTGCGATGTAGGTTTGGAGAATACATCTGTATGTGAATGAGTAGAAATTTCAATAAACACGGTTAATTTGTATATCTAGCTGTGAGGTACGTTTTCAAAGTTACGCACGGTACTAGTAGGTATGCCTGTTCAGTACATAATTATGTATAGCTACATGTATGAATATTTGGTGTATGTATGTATGTATGAATGCATGGACGTACTACTATATGTATATGTATGTATGTATTTATGTATATGTAAGCAAGCATGTATGCATGCATATATGTACTTATGTACTATACTTACCTGTACATACAATACATACTCAAATATATATATATATATATATATATATATATATATATATATATATATATATATATATATATATATATATACATATATATATATATATATATATATATATATATATATATATATATATATATATATATATATATATATATATATATATATATATATATATGTGTGTGTGTGTGTGTGTGTGTGTGTGTGTGTGTGTGTGTGTGTGTGTGTGTGTGTGTGCGCGTGTGTGTGTGTGTGTGTGTGTGTGTGTGTGTGTGTGTGTGTGTGTGTGTGTGTGTGTGTGTGTGTGTGTGTGTGTGTGTGTGTGTGTGTGTGTGTGTGTGTGTATATATATACAGAGAGAGAGAAAAAAAAAATAGAAGCTCGCAAAAACCTAGGAACAGATGCCAGAAGACGTGTTGATGTGGCTATAACTTATGTACATACCTACAGGACTACACACTATTCCTCCTCCTCCTGTTCACCGTGTACTGTTCATACTGATGGCTGTAAGTACGTGGTAGGCGGGGCCAAGGTGTTATCCCTTACTTAATATTGCAAACATATCAAGAAAAGACAAAATAATTCCACCACCTTAATGAGAGTGACGACAACTATTGCTAGGCTGTCATATCAACAAGATGGCGGCCAAGGCTGATATGTATTTTGTTTTTCTTTCTTAAGTAAAGGCTTCTCCCTCTCAAGTTGAGTACAGTATGACGTAGCAGTCTTCACCCCCACTACTACCCGCTCACCTCCTCCACCATTGAGTGGTGGGACACAGACACATTAACCACTGTTGAAGGGGATACCACTATTCTACTACTACTACTACTACTACCACTACCATTACTACTATTACTACTACTATTAATATTAACTGATACTAATACTAATACTAATAATAATGATAATAATAATCTACTATTAATGCAAATATTACTACTATTGCTACTGCTACTACTAGTACTACTACTACAAATAATAATAATCATTACTATTGTTATTGTTATTATCATAATACTTCTGTTGCTGATACTTTTAATATTCCTGAAACTACTACTACTATTACTCCTACCAATATTATCACTACTACTATTATAAGTATCATTTATTACAACCTCTACTACAATTACAACTCAATACTACTAATAAACAAAAAAGTTCACTACCACGTATATATATATATGTATATATATATATATATATATATATATATATATATATATATATATATATATATACATATATATACATACATATATATATATATATATATATATATATATATATATATATATATATATATATATATATATATATATATATGTATATATATATATATATATATATATATATATATATATATATATATATATACATATATATATATATATATATATATATATATATATATATATATATATACATATATATATATATATATATATATATATATATATATATATATATATATATATATATATATATATATATATACATATATATATATATATATATATATATATATATATATATATATATATATATATATATATATATATATATATATATATATACATATATATATATATATATATATATATATATATATATATATATATATATATATATATATATATATATATATATACATATATATATATATATATATATATATATATATATATATATAATCATGTTGTGTGTGTGTGTGTGTGTGTGTGTGTGTGTGTGTGTGTGTGTGTGTGTGTGTGTGTGTGTGTGTGTGTGTGTGTGTGTGTGTAATTAGGATTGGAACTCGAGCAGTTGAAACAAAATGAGTATCACTGTCATTTGACATTTACACTTTGTGCTGATAAATATAATGACTAATCACTTCTATCATGATACAATGTAAGCGTGACTCAGCGAAATGTGATCAAGTTGGAAGATATTTATCGTGATGGTAAATCGTGTAACTGTTCAAGGAAGGTTATTAGGTCTTACTTTAATCCTCCATTCATACTTTCATAATTCTTATGAACGAAGTTTAATTTCCCTTGACTTATAACAGTGTTTTAACTGAGTGTGAGTGTGTGTGTGTGTGTGTGTGTGTGTGTGTGTGTGTGTGTGTGTGTGTGTGTGTGTGTGTGTGTGTGTGTGTGTATGTATGTATGTATGTGTGTGTGTGTGTGTGTGTGTGTGTGTATGTGTGTGAGTGTGAGTGTGTGTGTGTGTGTGTGTGTGTGTGTGTGTGTGTGTGTGTGTGTGTGTGTGTGTGTGTGAGTGTGAGTGTGTGTGTGTGTGTGTGTGTGTGTGTGTGTGTGTGTGTGTGTGTGTGTGTGTGTGTGTGTGTGTGTGTGTGTTAAATAGCTAAATTCTATGTTTTACTTTACAGTAGCCTCGTCGTCTCCGGTTGTGTCCATCTGAATCATGGAAGAGAAACACAACCAATTCCAACCCCCGGCCCAAGGTTAGAGGAACTCAATGTTCACTGTTGCTTTCTATGGACTGGCCTTGGCGCGACAAGTGCCAGTGTTTCAAGTAGGAAATATAGTAATATATCGAATAATAACTAAATATTCATTGCAATTTATATATCAATTCCAATTTCCACATTTTTTTCACATCAGGGATATATATTGAATAGGAAAAATTAAGTACCCATTACTTCATAAGGTGTCACGTGTTACTCTTGCTCTATCTTACACAAAAGCTTCACTAACAAAGTCTTCTCCACAGGGCCTCCTCCACCCTACAACCAAAGCCCTCCTGTTGGGTTCCAACCCCAGGGGCAGGTGTCCTACCAGCCTGCCCCATCCAACACCACCGTGGTCACTGCTCAACCCATGGTCAACACGCAGCCCATGATCATGATAGCAGGAGGCAACTGTCCAGCTTGTAGGGTGAGTCACGCTGCATGTCTCTTTGTGTCTCCATAATATTTCAACACGCGATTGAGAATCTCTTTTAGAATTGTTGTCCAAACTCGGATAAGGGTTGTTCATTATCAGACATGGATCAATATGAGATATGTTATGCTTTCATAATTCCGTGATAAGAGGACACTTATTACCTAAACAAATGTATGTTTTTGTTAAAACAACTCATTTGGCTTCAATATTGAGTCCGTTAATCATAACTTTCATGGCTTCCAGCGCATGACAGCTCTGAACATTTTTAGATGTTTTTATATATTTTTCTATCAATATCACTGATTTTTGTCTAAACAACTTGGCAAAAGTAAGAACACTGTTAAACACTGATACAATTATGTGTTAAACAATATGACATTTATAATGCTTGTATTATAAGCAATTTTGACACATCAGGAGAAAACGATGCCGCACGTTAGTCCTGTGGTGAAGAAGGGAGTTATCTTGTGTGTTATGAATCACTGTGAATGACTGTATCATCACCGAGGCATGTTGGGGATGTTTGCATAAGACGAAATTTTAGGCCAAACAAAGTTTTGAATTTTGTTTTTCTCCCTCATTGCCTTTGTGGGTGGTAACATTTTTCTTGGTGGCCCCCTTGAGGTTCTTGTCAGATAATGATAAGTAAATGAGAAAAAAAAAATGTTATAGAAAACGTGCACGTCACTGTGATCTTTGATGTCAGTTGGTCGGCCTAGAATATGTCTGAGTGGCCATAGTCGTACCATTCACAGGGCGAGGAAACACTTCGGTTGCTCCGGAAGACCCTGATTGCTGCACACTTCATCACCATAACTGATGACTTTACTCAGTGTAGTAAACTGAAGGCGATCAATCACTCACTAACATTCAATTTGTTTACAGAAAAAAATAACAGGAGTTAAAAACAAATCAAAACGCAGCTGTAATTTTGTAGTGATTGATTTTAACCTAACATAAAAACAGATACCAGGACACCTGTTGGTCTCTAACTAAAATATTTGCTGGACTATATACAACTATTAGTAAATTAATGTTATTGGAAGATATAGAAAAATAATGATGGTTATGTCAAGAATTAATGCTTTGATATTATGATGCATTGACTATGTGGTGATGGTGTTCTCCTCCTGCCAGAGCGGGATCCTTATGAACGAATTCACCTGCTGTGGGATATGCCTGGGAATCTGTTTCTTCCCGCTGGGCCTCCTCTGCTGCTTCCTGATGAGGGAGCGGAAGTGCACCAACTGCCGCGCCTCCTTCGGGGGTGCGTAGGCTGCTCCCACCAGGCACTAATGGAACCCGCAGGACCCGCTCAAGGCAGGCAGGAAACTACCCATCATCTACCACTCAGAATAGAAAAGACAAAAAAAGAAAAGAAAAAAAGTCTAATAACGAAATGACACCTGTAAGAAACCAAACGATTGTTTTCATAACACTCAAAACGGATGAAATTCATTCCGTATTACTTTATCGGCGCCTCTTCAGTGCATTGTTTGGTCCCAGACGAAGCTACTAAATCAGCATTATAGTTTATTCGAGCTTATAAGAGGCATGCCTTTGTTGTCCTGGTGGTTGTGGGGGCCAGGTAGGCGAAGAGTACCAGTATCACACTTTGTTGCCTCTTCCACTTCCCTCCTGTTCCAAGTTTTCCTCGGGATCATTTTTAACACTTCTTCATGCCACGTAGCCTTTATTGGTATCACTCATTAACACAATTGTGTTATTCATCTGTTTGATGAAGGTTACATTGACCTTTGCTTCTAAAATAATCGAGCTACGTTCGGCTATCCGGAAAAAATTTTTCGGCCTTCAGTTGAGTTGAGTGTCTGCATGGCGGTGGTGCGTCAGGGTTTCATGGCCACGTATATATATATATATATATATATATATATATATATATATATATATATATATATATATATATATATATATATATATATATATATATATCAAGGACTCCACTTCACCACTTCTCTTGTCAAAATAGTATATTCTAACAAGAAAATTCATTACTCGTTAATTAAGTTTGCTCTGATGTATTAGATTATTTTTGTTATAAGATTTATTTCTGCATATAATCTTTTCTTTCTTCAGCTTTACACACATAAAAACAAAAAACTCTCCCTTGTTTGCTTATAGGCCACAGTGTTTTCAAAGTGTTCATAGAGCTTAGTGAAGCAACCAGTGGTGAACTGTGATGTTGGCAGACTTTTTGATTAATTTTGGTGCTAAGTATTGTGGTTGTGATGTTCACATACTTCAAAACCTGTCGTGAATATGGGTGTATTTAACTGTTGCTTCTTAATTAAGGGGGAAGACTTTTTTTTCCTCACTCAAATTGCACTTTTAGCTTAAGTTATCATAGATAATTACGCACGTATATATGTATATATGTATATATATATATATATATATATATATATATATATATATATATATATATATATGTATATATATATATATATATATATATATATATATATATATATGTATATATATATATATATATATATATATATATATATATATATATATATATATATATATATGTATATATATCTATGTATCTATGTATGCATTTATCTATCTATCTATCGCTGTCTCTCTCTCTCTATGTATATATGCATATATATATATATATATATATATATATATATATATATATATATATATATATATATATATATATACATACATATATATATATATATATATATATATATATATATATATATATATATATATACATATATATATATATATATATATATATATATATATATATATATATATATATATATATATATATATATATATATACATACATATATATATATATATATATATATATATATATATATATATATATATATATATACATACATATATATATATATATATATATATATATATATATATATATATATATATATACATACATATATATATATATATATATATATATATATATATATATATATATATATATATATATACATATATATATATATATATATATATATATATATATATATATATATATATATACATATATATATATATATATATATATATATATATATATATATATATATATATATAGCTATATAGGTATATACACAAATGTGGACACCAAACCGTTAATCAACGAAGTTAACATTTTTGTTAATGATTTAACTTTTAAGTTAACTTTGGAAATCATTCTCGGACTTCCGTTACATTTAACTTCCGTTAACTCAAGTCCGCTAACCCAAAAACCCCAACCTCAAAAATCTAAAACAGGCCCAAAACTATGGAATCAGCCTCTCAGTTTTTTTTTTTCATAAAGAAGTTAAAACTATAAAATCTGCCTATTTATTCACTCTAAACCAAACAAAACTATAGTTTATGGGTTATAAAGTCCTTAAAAAAACCCATATATATATATATATATATATATATATATATATATATATATATATATATATATATATATATATATATATGATTTTCTAAATTAAGCCACAAAATTTCGTTGTTGGCATTGTTTTTGTGTTCATTAAGTTTGTTCTGTAAATTAATCTGATGCTACAAAAATCTTTATTTTTTTCCTATTTTTCTTCTTATTTTACATGAGCTATGGTTGGAATTTTTATAAATTACTACCCTAACTGATGACACATTGTACAGTCGCCCAATAAATGATGGCGCACAATTCAGATTGTTTCGTTCTGGCGACATTTATCAAGTGAAATATAACAGATGTACATCTGTTATATTTCACTTGATAGTGTTCAGGATTAATCAATGAAAACTATACGAATGTAATGTTTTTTGAAGTTTGTATTATGTAGTGGAACTGTTAGAATTGTCTTATGATTGATTGATGGGCTCTGTGTACCAGTTCCATATCAAGGTATCATCATTAATAAGTGTTCATAATCAAGTAAAGGACTAATTTCAAATCGTTTTGCCTTAACCCTAACTTGTATAACACTGAATATTTGGTCTCGAGGAAGAGGTTTGTGTATCCTTGAAGGTGAGCGAACAGAACTAACCTAAAGGAAAAGTTGACCCTCGTTACATTCCTTGGTCAGCCTGGCATAGTAATGCCACATCACAATCAGGTTTATAGCAGCCTTGGAGCAGCGGGCATGGGGACGGGCAGACTGTCTTAAAGCATGCAAGGGGGACAAGACGAACCTGTAGGGAAGAAAGCCTCATCTTGGGCAACCATATGACGTTAGGGAAGGTGATGGTGCAGTGCTGCTTAAAAAGATGCAAGGTTAGCAGTGAGATGTTAGGTGAGGTTAGATAGACTGGAACAAATTAATAAGATTGAATTAGAAGGCATGACAGGGGGTTAAGGTTGTCAGAACATCAACAATAGATCAATATATATGATAAGAAAAATTGTACAGTAGCAATGGTAGGTAATAGGACGTCAAGACTAATAAAATAGAAGTTACTATGAAAGTATTTATTGCTATTTATACTAGAGGAAACTATTAAATGTTACAAGTGACGCATCAATGTGAAGGAAGGGGCGAAATGTTTTGTAGGAGACACTCGCAAGTCATATGTTACGTGTCAACAGATGTGTGCGATAACAAACTGATAAAGCGTCATGGTTCCAATAATTCTGACGAGGAAGACAAAAAAGTTAAAAAGCTGCTATCCGATAAGATTACTTTTAATTATTCTTAACAGTAATTAAATATCATAAACAGTATTATTGTACAACGCATCTCAAATTAACCAAAAATATCTAAAAGTATCTATTGTTCCTGCACCCACTTACCACATGCTTGCTGAGTTTTTTTCCACTCCTCTACTACACTATTAGTTAATTTCTTTTTACCTATATCTTTCCTGAATCTGAACTTATGAAGTTTGAAACCATTTGTTCTTGTTCTTACTTTCTCCTTGACTATGAGAACCTTATTCATGTCCCCTTTGTTAAAACCCTTGACCCATTTGAACACTTCTATCAGATCTTCCCTTACCCTACGTCTTTCTAAAGAGTGTTAGATTGAGGTGTTTTAATCTATCCATGTACGTTAAGTTCCTTATCCCCTGAATCATTTCAGTCATTCTTCTTCGTACTGTTTCTAGCTTATCTGTATCCATTCTATAGTACGGAGACCAGAACTGCACACCATAATCTAAGTGAGGCTTAACTAACGCTAAGTAAATCTTAGTATTACATCTGGTGATCTATTACTTACATTTCTGGTGATAAAACCCAGTACTCTGTTAGCTCTGTTCCCGACACTAATACACTGCTCTCTAGGCCTCAGGTCCTGATATATCAACACTCCTAAGTCTTTCTCTGAATTTGATTTACCTATATCTACTCCGCCTAGGGTAGATCTATTTCCTGTGTTGTATCTACCTACGTGAAGTGTACTACCCTTGTTAATATTAGAATCCATCTGCCATTTGACCGTCTACTCATGCATTCGGTTTAGCTCACCCCGTAATACCATATATGTATATATATATATATATATATATATATATATATATATATATATATATATATATATATATATATATATATATACATATGTATATATATATATATATATATATATATATATATATAATATATATATATATATATATATATATTTATTTATTTATTAAGACACCACTGGCCATCCACTGCAGTCGATGTTTCAGTGCCTCTTTTCGAGATTTTATGCTTCTATGGAAATACCCCTTTTTAGTGCCATATTCATAGATACCTATTACCTATCCTCAGTATATCTACATGATAAAGATGAGTGAATGAATTACCTGTCAGCAGAAATAATAAACTTTTGTTCATTTGAGGTTATCTAACACACACACACACACACACACACACACACACACACACACACACACACACACACACACACACACACACACACACACACACACACAACACACACACACACACACACACACACACACACACCACACACACACACACACACACACATTCTCTCTCTCTCTCTCTCTCTCTCTCTCTCTCTCTCTCTCTCTCTCTCTCTCTCTCTCTCTCTCTCTCTCTCTCTCTCTCTCTCTCTCTCTTCTCTCTCTCTCTCTCTCTCTCTCTCTCTCTCTCTCTCTCTCTCTCTCTCTCTCTCTCTCTCTCTCTCTCTCTCTCTCTCTCTCTCTTTTTTTCTCTCTCTCTCTCTCTCTCTCTCTCTCTCTCTCTCTCTCTCTCTCTCTCTCTCTCTCTCTCTCTCTCTCTCTCTCTCTCTCTCTCTCTCTTAATTCTTAACGCTCAGTCTTGAGAGTTCGCTGATTTACGTTGTTCATGAATGTCTGCTTGAGGAGCCATCCATTATCGGTTTCCTTCAGTATTTCCGCAAAAGGTGTATTATCTCCGATTGAAAGGTGGTGTGGACATTGACATAGTTGATAGATGACTTGTTATCACTCATCACTCATAACTCTACCCAATATCTAGTCCATGCAATTATGTGATGAAGCAGCGAAACAGCCTTTAACTCACTATTGTATTGACTGAAACGAAATTTATATACATTGTGGAGAGGTGAAGTACGTACATCACAGTTCTACGCAGAGTATGTAGCTACAGGTGATGTGAATGGTAACAAACTGGTTATATTGTTTCCACTACAATCTCTTAGTCTAAAACTTAAAATGCCCTTCCCAATGTGTCTGGTGGAGCGCCGACGTGAGTTTCGACAGGGGATACTTGCAGCCTATGTTGACCTCACGAAGGCGTTTGATTTAGTGTATTGCTAGGCACTCTGGGATCTTTTGCATCTTCTTGGGATTACTGCAGGGATTATTGGTGTACTAACTGGCTTGTACTCTGGGACTGAGTGTTGTGAAGTGTGTGTGTGTGTGTGTGTGGGGGGGGGGGGGCTGGGGGCGGGGGGCGTATCTAGTTTTTTTTTTTCCAGTGAATACGAGAATGAAGCACTGAGGCAGGGATGCGTCCTTGCTCCATCACTTTTCAACACAGTATAAATGGTTACTGGGCAGAGTTGTGGACCACTGTGGACCAAAATCACTGTGAAACATCTGTCATCAATAACAAGATCCTGATTTTGCTGACGATGCAGTAATCTTCGCTGCATCACTGGAGATTTTAGTGATGGCCCTTGAGGAACTGTATGAGGAGGCGAAACCTTTAGGATTTCAGATTGGCGGCGGATTGGCCTGACCCTGCCCGGCCTAGCGTTGTCGGTACCTGTGCAGACAGACAAAGATTCGGATCTTCAAGTCGTTGGTTGTCCCTCACATACTGTATGGCTGGGAGACATGGACACTGAACACTGACCTGAAGAGGAGAAGTGATGTCTTTGGTAATAAATGTCTTCACAGAATCATGGGGTATTGCTAGAATGACTTCGTGTCAAATCAGTGGCTGCTCCGTGAGACTGAATCAAGGCCTATTACCAACATAGTCCACCAACGTCAACTCCAGCTATATGGGCAAGTGTCACGTTACCCAGAACCTGATCCTGTTTGTCAGGTTGTCTCTGAAAGGGATAACCCGGGGTGGAGGAGGCCAAGGGGGCGACCACAAAGTTCGTGGGTGGGGCAAGTCAATGCTTGTTGCTCCAGGGAGTTACTTGGTAGGGGAAGGGGCCTGCATGGAGACTTGCACCAGGTGATGGCCGGGAGCTGCGAGGCGACGCGTCCCTCGGACGTATGCTCCCAATGATTGAATGTCTCTATCATCATACATTCATCTTATCGTGACTGTCATGTGACTCACTTTCTCGTATAGACCAGTATAATCATTCCTGTACTACCATAGATACATTTCGGAGTTTTATTTTCTAGCTATGCTTAAACGTTAAGTGCGATAATTGTTGTAT
>JAXIVD010001249.1:25000-37082 GCA_036785275.1 Cancer borealis | reverse complement strand
CACACACACACACACACATATATATATATATATATATATATATATATATATATATATATATATATTATATATATATATATATATATATATATAAACAGTCATGCAAACAAACAATGAATGGCAAAAGTGAGTGATGTAGGAATAAACACAGATAGATATAAATAGGTCTGCAAATACGGACATATAGCGATAGATACTATCTAATCGACATAACCTTCCAGGTAACTATCCCTTCATCTTCAATAACACACAACTTCCCCTCTCCTCCACATAAAACACACTCGGTCTATTCTTTACTAAAAATCTTATCTGGCAATGTCATATCTCTACTCTTGCTAAATCAGCTTCCAAGAAGTTTGGTGTCCTATAGCGTCTGCGTCCATTTTTCTCTTCCTCTCAGCTGCTTGCTCTGTACAGAGGCCTTATCCGCCCATGTATGGAGTATTGCTCTCATATTTGTGGGGGGTTCGTTCAACTCACACAGCTTTATTTAACCTGGTGGAGTCTAAAGCTTTTCGTCTCATCAACTCTCCTCCTCTAACTGACTGTCTTGATTCTTTAAGTCCCCAGCCCCAGTCCAATGGATCGAGGTCATCCTCCATCCCCATCCAAACCATGACCTGGTAGTGCACTCGGTGACGATGAAACTTGGTGGCAGATTCCGTTGGGGGAAGACGTTCAGGTGTAACGAAAGACTTTGCAGCAGCGACCTTTTTTGTGAATATCTTGCAACGCATGGCTGACAGAGAACTTGTGCTCTCCCCACGAAAAATAACGGTCATCGCTTGACTGCCAAGTTTCTGTATTTCAGCGCGGCTCACGCCTCTCGAAGTGAATGTATCTGCACACAACTGGAGGACTTGATCATTTTCCATGAGTTTCTTAAAGACTAGTTTTTTCCAATGCCATACACACGAGATGATGAATCACATCCTGTGAATGCGTGCAGGAATAATAGTTGAGTGCATAACTTATTTCCAAGAAGATGCTTCATCCGATTGATGTCATCGACTTTCAGATTGCTTCTTGATTGTTTGTCTGATCTAAAATATAGTGGTTTTCCATCTGGTATACAGTAATGGAGTAAAAGCATCAACAAATCTGTGTCCTCTCCGATTAGTGTGGTGGAATGCAGAATTGTGGTGTCTACGGCTGTTTTGGCAATGTCCACATCAGCGTCCCCTAATGCCTGAATAACTGTGCAGCCAACTTTCTTCAGCTGCTCACCTATTAATGCGATCAGCTGCTGCTTGTTACTGCTGATAGATAGGAATTCATCTATCTTTCTGTCAAATTCAGTTTCTCCGGTGAAGTTCACAGTCGCATAGCTCTTGGCTTGTCCCCTTCTCTGCTGAGTGTTATCCTTTATCGAAGGGCCTGCACCATAGCCATCAAAGGCAACACTTGCTGTCCCATAGTGTTTTGTTGTGAAGTCTGCATATGCTCTGGCAATTTTGCCATATGTATCTCCCTTCTTCCACTTGAGTTTGTGCAGCAAGGATCCACCATCAAGCACATGTCTTTCAGTTTTAAGGTGTGCTGAAGGCGTGGTTTCAGGTGTTCCTTCACATGCCAGTACCTTAGTACAGTGGTCATTGACAGCTTGAGCGAGTTGAGGCTTGTCGGCCTTCCTCAATATCTTGTTGTCCTCAAAGAGGGATGATGGGTATGGACTGAGTTCAAAACTCGTCACGTCCTCAAGTGACAAATCACCTGTCTGGAAAACCAAGAGGAATCGCTGGATCAGCACACTAGAGTCGATGGTTCTGTGAGGAGCAACCTGGAGAACAGTAGAATTAATTCCCCAGGGTCTTTGCTTTTTCCGCCCTGTTGATGGAGAAGGAAACACAGATAGTCCAATCATTCTTTCGATGGTTTTGTTTCCAACAGCTTCATATTCATGCACGTTGATGTCTTCGTTTGCCACGATACCATTTATGATATTTCTTAATGTAAGATCAGAGGAGAAAGGTGAAAATGCATTCAGCTTTGTACTTATCTTCAAGAGGTCGGATGAATCTCTTTCAATTCTGGCACCAGTTGCTTCTTTATGGTGTTCGCTTGTTGCGTATGTGAGATCATTGAAGTCCTGCATGGCGACGATGACCTTCGATGTTATGGGAGCTGACATTGTCCACGATGCTCGCTCGCTATTCCTCTGTCATCTTACTGCCACAAGTCAAGACACCGGTGTTTTTTAGTGATCTCATGAGTGTTTGTTCAACGACTAGATCACAGCTGAGGTCTGTCCAAAACTGGAAGCCATTTTAAAACTTCTCATAGACATCTGGGTGTTGGCTCTCCAGTTCACTCATTTGTTATACGTAGAGATACGCGAACTTTAGGTAGTTGTAGTGTCCAGCTGCTGCAAATATTGGCAAGGCATCAGCAACAGCTTACAAGTGATCATTCCAAGCTCCAGTGCGATCTGCCTTGATCATTGCCTGAGCAGTATGGAGCATCTTCTGAGAACCCAGCCACACCTTACTCGTTTTGGATTATGCAGCAAGTTCAGATTTCTTATTTTCAAGTTCTTCAATGATCTTTACAATTGCAGCTGATTCTTCAAGACTTTCAAGAGAGATGTCACCCGTTAGCAAAGACGAATACATTTTCTCAATCTCTTCTACTTGGAACTCAGGATTTCCATCCACTACAGATGCCACAATAATTCGATGTAAACACTTGCTCACCAGTAGATGGCCACGGAATGTCCTCTGAACACCCTTTCCGGACATCATATGAACTACCGCATTTTCACAGAACACCAATTCCAGAATGTTTTTCAGTCCTGTTCCCGCCATCAATGTACCTATTGCTCCGAGCACATTTATGAACGTGTGAAATGTACCCAGCAATTGGCTATTCTCTGGTGCAGTCAGATCAATTTATGACAAAAAAACACTCAACACTCAAATATTACTCACTGCCGTTCGTTATAATGAGGTGGGGTTAGGGGTTTTTTTGCCGCCATCTTGGTTTTTTTGTTAACTACTGATCAGATCTGAATTTCATTGACACCAGTGGATTGCCGATCCAATAAAACCATGGATCAAAACCAACAATTATGTTTCTATCACAATTATTGAAGAAGTTATAGCTGTTTCAGGTATTTCAAAGCCCGGTGGCGGCCATCTTGAAAATGACTCGGTTATAACCAATTTCGGGATGTCAGATTTTGGTAGACATTTTTTCTGTTGATCAGTATATCCAGTCGGAATGAAAACCACTGAAAAGCCTTTTGTTGCAATTTGTTGTGGGTTGAGAGTTTTTTTGTCATAAATTGACCTGACTAGTCCAAAGACCGAGTTTGCTTAAAAAGTGAAAATATACAAGAAAATATCAGTTCTGTGCCGCCCGACTAAATTATTGAATATTTACGATCACTACAGGAGAGAGAGGCGGACTGATAATCACGTCGGGGAAAGTTCAAGGGATAAGAAACTGAACAACACAGAAAACAAACATTACTGATAACCACCTAAGGTTAGTTGCTTGGAGCATTGGTATGATATTAAAGCACACACTCTTAGCGGCAAATTAACAAGATCACTCTAGGAACTAAGAGAAAATTACAACCAAATACTCGAGCAACTAAGTGAAAACTGCAATCAAGTACTCAAGGAACTAATTGAAATATTAATCAAGTAAAGAGTGGAATAATCAAATTAACTAGAAAATAAGTTAATTCAATGATATTTAGCAATCAACTTATATCGAAGAAAAATAGAAAAGAAGAATATTGTGTAGCATGGAACGTGGTTGTGTGGCATCCGGTAATTTGGTTCACCTGGAGTGCACGTGAAACCAACGATACTTATAATATACGAGTAAGTGTTCGTTGTGCGTTCTCCTCACTTCCTGGTTGTAAAGTAAATAAAATTAGTGTTGGTGCGGTGAAGCGGCTGCAACACCCGCCCCTCCTTCCACCCTGCTACGTGGACCCACTCTGATAATGATGTTGATATACAGTTTCGTAATCATGACGGTGGCGAGGAATATCTGCCAGTTATGATGCCTTATTGTCTTTTTTATTACATCATCAGGTTATAAATGGAAGCGAGTGAAGCCGTCAGTGGAGAATACTTTATAAAGATATTCCCTAAATGTTGGTTCATTACTTTACCTTCACAATTCAGTTACCTTGCTATTTTTACCTGCGTATTTTGTTACCTTCTACATTTCTTGCGAAAACGCCTTCGTATGTTACGTTAATCTCATGTTTATAAATGTGAGGTAATGATTTGGCTTCATTTATAGTGGTGAAGTAATCCGACACGCGGCTCTCCGTCACGCGAAGAGCAAGACAATTATTGCCGGAATATCTCGTGGCAGGGGCTCGCGCCGCCACCGCCGACGATATTGATGACCTGCTTGCAATTATGTGGAATTTATTCAACACGTAAGGTTATCAGTGCTGTTTGTATTATGAGAAGGTGGTCATTATTCGCTCGCTCTCACCCACACACGGTGAGGGTGGAGTACACACACACACACACACACACACACACACACACACACACACACACACACACACACATACACACACACGCACACACACACACACACACACACACACACACACACACACACACACACACACACACACACACACACACACACACACACACACGGGTCATTGGATAATGTCTCCGCCTGCAACACGACAAGGCGTGTGTTCGGATCCCGCTCAAGTCACTAAGGTTTTTTCACTGACAGGGAGTGGTTACTATCTACCTTGAGCAAGGGGATTGGGGTGTGTGATGGGTCTCAGTCTTATCCATAGATCCGTCTCTACAGGCTCTGAGTTCCTTCGGGGAGGGTGAGGATCACGAGTCCAGCGCGTGATCATCCAGATCATGGTGAATAACACACACACACACACACACACACACACACACACACACACACACACACACACACACACACACACACACACACACACACACACACACATTAACTATTGTATATATGATATATAGAAGCCATTTCAAGCGTGTCGCCTGTAAATCAAGGCCGGCACAATACAGACCAAGGATATTATTGTACTGTCAGAGGCCGCCAGCTGGTGTAACTACCGGAGTTCGTTTTTTTTTTTTTTTTTTTTTTTTTATGATAATTACTTTACTGTTCAAAAGTGTCTCATCAATAAAAGAATAAACAGCATAATTGTTTTGTTCAATTATATCGCAGAACTTATAAGAATAACACATTATGTTCAACGACAACCCAAAAGGCGGTGGCTTAGTGGCTAGCGGTCTGGCAGACGAGCTCAGAGTGACAAGTTCGAATCCTTGCACGAGCTGGTCATTTTTCTTTGGTAAAACCACCGAGTGGCCAAAGATCACCACATGCTGCCATAACACTACTCTACGGGACTGCAGAGTTATGTGCACGAGGACCTTCCACGGTCAGCATGTCAGCATAAGCCTATCAACAAGAAGTGTCACTTGAAAATAATCTAACCTGCGCTACTAACGGGTAGAGGCCAACCATCTAACGCCTCCATTAAGCCTAGCGGCGCCACAGGTTAAGAAAAAAAATTAGAAAATAAAATTTTCCCCTCGAAAATATAAACATATTTTCGAGGGGAATTTTTTATTTTCTAATATTTTTTCTTAGCCTATGTTATCAAGGTGCCTCATTTTACCGACTCAAACAAATTGTCTTGTCAAATTCTTGCCCAAGTAAAGTAAAAAGGGCATAAAACAAATAATCAGTGTGTGCCACTACAAACGCACTAGGAACAATAGTCCCGCTGCCACGAGTGTTGCTTTGCTCATAACGGAATACACCTGGAACCCATCCACCTAACTGCGACATCCGTATGATCGAACGTGTTCGTGGAATGCCTTTTTTTCATCCTATGCGTGTTTAATGACGTGATTTTCGTTGGTGTTTGTTGTGTTTCATTCTGACATCAAGTTAACAAGGTAAAGCGGCTCAAAATTATGGGCTGTAGGAACTAAACGACAAAAGGTGCAACGTTTAAAGAGAGGAGATAGAAAACGCGCACGCACGCACGCACACACACACACACACACACACACACACACACACACACACACACACACACACACACACACACACACACACACACACACACACACACACTATAAAAAAATAACTAGACAAATCAACAATTGAACTTTTGAACTGTTTTCATGGAGCTTATTAAAAAGACTATGTTATTATCTGTATGCATTACTGAGGATTACATCATTACTTCACAAGTTATCGAGAAAAAAATTTTGTTAAAGTGACGAGATACATACTTGTCATTAATAAATTCCTTCTTTAGTTCATCCGAACTTCGTGAGTCTACAGTGTATTGCTTCAATAATTTTAGAACAAATAATAATTTTAGATATCTTATCTCTTCTTAAAGTGACATATTAGGAAGGAGTTGCAGTGCCGTAACATTATTCTACTGTAGTCAATTTCATAGTTTAGGTTTGTTTATAATGCAGTATTGTTGGTGGGAATCCCTTTGAAGAGGAAGGAAACTTATTTGTATCATTCTTGTTAACGCGCCACTTCTTAGAACTCCCTGTCTGTTTAAAAGTAAGACAAGAACATAAAAAACATAAGAAAATAAGGAGGCTGCAAGAGACCAGTTGACATACACAAAGCAGCTCCTGTGCACCTAATCCCAACTATCTGTTTTCTTCATCCATAGATATGTCAAACTTTTTTTTTTAAGTATCTATTGTCCCAGCACTTACCACATGTTTGCCGAGCTCATTACACTGCTCTACTTTCCTATTAGTGAACTAATTCTTACCTAGATCTTTCCTGAATCTGAATTTTTCTAGTTTGAAACCATTTGTCCGTGTTCTTACATTCTCCTTGACTATTAGAACCTTATTTATGTCCCTTTTGTTGAAATCCTTGAGCCATTTAAACGCTTCTATCAGGTCTCCCTTTACCCTACGTCATTCTAAAGAGTGTAGATTGAGGTATTTTAATCAATCCTTACAAGTTAGGCTCCTTATCCGATGAATAATTTTTAGTCATCCCTCGTTGTACTGCTTCTCGTTTATCAATATCCATTCTATAGTACGAAGACCAGAACTGCACACCATCATCTAAATGAGGCCTAACTAATGTTAAGTAAAGTCATAGCATTACATCTGCTGATCTATTACTTACGCTCTTGATGATAAAACCCAGTATCCCATTAGCTCTGTTTCTGCAACTAATACACTGTTCTCTGGGCCTCAGGTCCTGACTCACTAACACTCCTACTTTTTTTTCCGAATTCGATTTGCCTATGTATTCTCCGTTCATGGTATATCTTTTCCTGTGTTGTGTACCTACGTAAAGTGTACTACAATTGTTGATATTAGAGTCCATCAGCCCATTCATGCATTCTGTTTTGTTCAACCTGTAATACTATAACTTCTCGCTCCGAACTGATTTGTCTCCCTATCTTTGTGTCATTTGCAAATTTACTAATGTTGCTACTTACTCCAGAATCCAAATCATTTATATAGATAATGAAAAGTGATGGGCTAGGTGCGGACCCCTGGGGGACTCCACTATTTACTGTACCACAATTATATTTCTTACTGTTTATTTGTAACTTTGTTCCTTGCCACTAAGTCACGCTTTAATCCAACTATAGACCTTGTCATCGAGCCCGTAGGCCTTAGCCTTCGTCAACAGTTTCTGGTAAGATACCCTGTCAAATGCCTTGCTGAAATCTAGGTGTATTACGTCATAGTTTAAGCCATTATCTTCTACCTCTTAGACTGCCATATTAAAAGATCAAAAATGAGTGCGACATGATTTATCCTTAGTGAACCTATGCTGAGAGTCAGTAATTAATTTATGTAGTTCTAAATGCCGCCGTACTTTCTGGAAATAATAGACCCTAACATTTAACCTATTACTGATGTCAGACTGATTGGCTGGTAACTTCCACAGCACGCTTCTATCACCCTTCTTAAGGGCTTCTCCCACCTGTTGATAAGTTCTACCCATATTGATTTGCTGTTAACATCACTGTTGACTTTGCTTCGCTGCTAACATAACTAGTTATCATGTCCTTCACGTAGATCGGTACCCTTCCTCCTACCCTGCATATTTTTTCTTTATAATATACATTGTGCCCATTTATATCAAATTTTGTTGCAAAGTTTTTATCTGCTGAGTCTAATCATGTTTCCGTGATAGCAATAGCGTTAAACTTTTCTACACTCGCGAGTTCTCTCAATAGATCGATTTTGTTTCTAATAATACGGTTAACTGTGTAGTATACTCTAATATCATTAACCCTTACATCTGCGATAGCAAGGTTTTCTATGTGTTATATTCCTAATATTTTTGTCTTTCTTCCTGTCCATACTGTTATCATTAAACTTACTGCTCCATTCCTTCACACCTCCTTGGTCTCTAAAAAGAACCATGGATAATGGAGATAATGATAATAATAATATTAATGTTGATGATAATAATAATAATAATAATGAAAATTATAGTGATATCAATGATAATGATAAAAATATTATTGATGATAATACTTAGTTATCCATATCAATCTATATACCTAGCGTATCTTCCCACCCCCTCTAGATTTTGTCCCCTTGCTTCGTTGCTATTAGTCGCCTTATACAACACGCAGAGAATACCCTGTCAGTATTATATAAACCGTGCCACTGATAAACCACCAGGCAGCGTCTCCCTACCACAGAAAAATAATAATAATGCTGATAATAATGATAATAATAATAATAATAATGATAATAATCATAATAATAATAATAATGATGATAATAATCATAATAATCATAATAATAATAATAATAATAATAATAATACAAGAATGATTGTGATGATAATTATAATAATGATAATAGTGATAATAATAATAATGATAATAATAATAATAATAATAACAATAATAATATCAAAAATAGTAATGATGATAACAATAATGATATGTTAAAATGTAAAACAAAATTAAAGTGAAAGAACACTACAAAGAGAAAACTGAGAAAAAGGATAAAAATGACGCGAGAAAAAGGAAAGGAAACAGGCACACAAAAAACTGTGAAAAGAATGGTACCATGTGAAGAAAGAATTAAAGAACGAAAAGAAAGAAAGAGAAAAAAAGAATGGACGGAATTGAATTAATGGTTTAAAGGAAGAGGAGAAAAAGAGGAAGAAAGGAGGAGGGAAGGAAGAGAAAGAAAGGAGGAGGAGGAGGAGGTAGAGGAGCCAGCAGGTCGTTAGCACAGTGAGGTCCGTGAAGTACTCTGTGTGTTCTTAAGAAAGACCTCAGTATTAAAACAGTATAATTTGACGCCGAAGTCTGTGTAAGAGAGAGAGAGAGAGAGAGAGAGAGAGAGAGAGAGAGAGAGAGAGAGAGAGAGAGAGAGAGAGAGAGAGAGAGAGAGAGAGAGAGAGAGAGAGAGAGAGAGAGAGAAGAAAAAATAATACAGTAACATGAAAGCAGGTGAGAGGTGTCAAAATGTTTACTAAATTATAAGTACTTATCTCTCTGTATTACTAACAACATCAACACTCTATACATACTGTGTACTTTAATGTGTCAAAGTAACGCTCCGTAATGATGATGTACCTAGAGTAAGGTCAGTGATTATGGAATGCGTAGAAAACAGGCCACCTTTGTTTATGTGACGCTAAGTATGTCGCGTGTGTTAGTTATTTGCCGGAAGAATGTCTAGTACACAGGAAGAGAGGGAACTTTTGTGTTGAGTATTGCTGGGTCAGTAAGTGTAGGTTGGTGCTGGATGGCGGCAAGGTGCTGAAAGTCCATGACGGATATCTTACCTACTGTATTGTTAGAGGACTTGGAAACTTAGACCAGCTTAATGATTATGTGCTTAATAAAAGTTACATGCATGGGGACAGAAATCTTACCGAAGATATTTACATGCAATAAACTGCTTGAAAATATGACAGGACTGATAAATGATATTCAGTAGTATCATAAAAAAAATATGAGTGATAATAATGATATTGATAATGATAGTAATAATAATAATGATAATATTATTGATAATTATAATAATAATAATAATGATAATAATAATAATAGTAATAATAGTAATAATAATAATAAAAGAAAAACAGGTGAAACTTATTACAATAATTATAATAGTAAAGAATCTATTACTAATTTTATTGATAAACAACCTTTTAATTAATATCCAATCTTACTGTTAGTTGTAAGGTGAAAAATTTTTTTTAACGAGAGACATATTAATAAAGAATTTCGGACCAAAACTTATCACTATGTTTTTATGTGTCTTATCTAAATATTGGACAAGTTAGATTAATATTGTTACTCCTTGTATGGATAATATTTTCTACTAATTTGAATATTGTATTATGTCCTTAACTTTTATATATCAATAATAATTTAGAATATTTGTGAATAAAGGAAAATGTTTAAACATTTCCTTCAGAGAATATATGAGCTTTTGAATCAAACTTATTAAAGAAAAATATGCACTGAAATTTTGTATTTTGTGCTATTATTGGTATACTTAAAAAAGAGAACCACGTGCATGCAGTATGGAAACACAATACAGGCTAAGCAGTGTGGGTAACCAAGAGTATAATAAATGCTAATCATTGCCTCTGTCGTTATAGACTCTGTATAAAAATTAAAATGTTTCATCATTGTGATATTTCCAATTTGAGTTTTCAGCAATCGTTCATCTCTGACATTAAATATGTACACTATAGTGAATCTATGTTTTTGTCCTTGGCCGCGTTCAGCGAGGTGGGGAGGTGAAGAATTTGCCCACCGAACGATATTGGACACATAGCGACGTCGCTATGTTTTTTTTTTTTTTTCGTGCTGAGATAATCAGCTAATTGAGCCAACATGGCGGCGCACCCTCTTCGTGGGCACCTTTATCGCCGTAGAAAAAACTTGCTAATTAACATATAATAGAGTCTGGAGCAATTATAGCCTCAGTAAACACAGTATTTAGGTGGCAAGAAGATGTGAGGAGATAAAAGAAGCCGTAAACTCTTGTGAGAGTAGTGATATAGCGTAGGTGATTGTGTGGCTGGTAAATTTTTAGCTCTCCCAATGCACTTGGATGTAAATAACACACTTTTCGTATAAAAAAATGATCCATTTCGAACGATTTTGACATTGATTTTCGTCGCAAATGCATATCTAATAAGACATCCTCATTAACCCCCAACAATTCTTGGGGCCTGTGGGAATGCGGGTTTCTTGGGAGAAGACAAAATACAATGATTGTCAGTAAATAGTTTGTTATTTCTGCATAACTACTGCTTAGACGATATCGATATAAATATGAAGTCGTACATACTATACATCTAGTGTACTCAACACGTCTGTAAAGGTTTCAGGCGGTTATGTTAGGTTAGGTTATGGGGTATAATTTTACATCTTCATTATGGAGTCTGTATACGAAATAAAATGTCTGCAATTCGTCCAACTCCCTACTCTTGCTCATAGAGAACATTTGATAGCTTCTAAATTAACCTAGGTAAAGTTTTGGAAGACGAACTAGTCTGTTTTTTAGACAAAGCAATTTTTTTCCTGATAGATTTTTGTGTTTTGAATAAATCTGATGTTTGTTTGTTATGCAATGCATTTTTTTTCCAAAGGTAAAAATTGCCACAAAAAAGTGAAATTAATTCAAACCATTAAAATCAATAAGAAAAAAAAAATTTCAGTAACCCTAAGCAAACCTAATTAACCAACCTAACCTAAGCAAACATAATCAAACCTAACCTAACCTATCTGAACAAGTATCTGAGGTTGAATTTGCAGTGCATTATAAAGATAACGAGATATTGAGTGGGTCATCTTACGAATCTTTACCTGATTTGGTTAAAGAAGGTTTGATTTAGTTAGGTTAGCTTTACTTAGATTTGCTTGGGTTAGATTAGTTTTAATTAGGTTTGCTTAGGTTTAGTGAAAGAAATTTTTCTCCTATTGATTTTGATGGTTTTGAATTACTCTGACTTTTTTGTGGCAATTTTTACCTTGAGGAAAAAAAATTGCTTGGCATAACAAACATCAAATTAATTAAAAACACATCAAAATCTATCAGAAAAAATTGCT
>JAXIVD010001249.1:0-5000 GCA_036785275.1 Cancer borealis | reverse complement strand
CGGTCAGAAGTCAGGCTGAGGGGGACACCGAATCTTGACACCCAATTACTGATGAAGGCGTAGGCGACGGTGTCGGTGGTAATGTCAGCCAGTGGTGTAGCTTCTGGCCAGCGCGTGAAGCGGTCAACGCAGGTCAGGACGTGCCGGTAACCGTTGGAGTGGGGAAGAGGTTCTACCAGATCAACGTAGACGTGGTCAAAGCGTGAGGAGACTGGTGTGAAGGTGGCTGGAGAAGAACGTGTGTGGCGCGTCACCTTGGAGGCTTGGCATGTCACGCAAGTGCGCGTCCACTGTCTGACGTCCATGTTAATGCCATTCCAGATGAATCTGGAGGTCATTATTTTCTGCGTAGCTCGTACACCAGGGTAGGAGAGGTCATGCAGCTGACGGAAGAGGGGATACCGATGATTCTTCGGCAAATACGGCCGGATGGTGTCGGTTGTCAGCATAGAGATGCATTTGACTTCTAGGGAGCTGGATCCTCTTCATCGATAATGCTGGGTTTTCCTTTAATTGCTGCAGCTCTTCATCGCCAACCTAATCGGCAGCAATGGCGACGTAGTCAATGAGAGAGGTGGCGCAGATGTTGCGGGACAAGGCATCAGCAGGGGCGTTGTCTTCACCTTTGTTGTACCTAATGTCGGTGGTGAATTGAGAGATGTAGTCCATGTGGCGGAACTGCCGTGGAGTGTAGGAATCCCTGTTTCTCAGGAAAGCAGTAGTAAGCGGTGTGTGGTCGGTGCACACATGGAATCGACGGCCTTCAATGAAGTAGCGAAAACGCTTGACAGCCTTGAAGATGGCGAGAAGCTCTCGGTCGTATGCGCTTTATTTGGTTTCGGCCGTGTTGAGCTTCTGTGAGAAAAAGGCAATCGGCTTCCAGGCATTGTCGACGAGTTGTTGGAGGACGGCACCAGTCCCAGTGTCGGAGGCGTCTGTCATTATGGAAGTCACCGCGTCAGGGGATGGGAAAGACATCATGACTGTGTCGCTGAGGGACTTCTTAGCTGCGAGGAAGGCAGCGTTAGCGTCCGGAGTCCAATTGAGAGTGACAGACTGGCCACGCTTACAGGGCTTGACCATGGCGTAGAGTGGCTGAAGCAGGAGAGAGCAGTGTGGGATGAAGCGGTTGTAGTAGTTAATCATACCCAGGAATTCTTTGAGTTTGCGCTGGGTGGACGGCTTCGGGAACTGCTGAATGGCTTCACACTTCGTGTGAAGTGGAGCGATGCCTGCTGGAGTTACAGTGTGGCCGAGGAAGGTGAGAGAGGTGACACCAAACACATACTTGTCCACATTGATGTGTACGCTTATAGTCGTGTAAGCGGGTGAAGACTTGGTGAAGGTGTTGTTGGTGTGAGGCTTCATCTGGGCTCGCGATGAGTAGGTCGTCGATGTACGCAAAGCAGAAGGGCAAGCCTCGAAGAACCTCGTCAATGAAACGTTGGAAAGTCTGGGCCGCATTTATGAGTCCAAAGGGCATCCTGACGTATTCAAACAGACCGAAGGGCGTGATGATGGCGGTTTTTGGTATGTCGTCAGGGTGTACTAGAATCTGATGAAAGGCCTTGACGAGGTCTATGCGTGAGAAGATGGTGGAGCCAGCGAGCTGGGACGAGAATTCCTGGATGTTGGGCACAGGGTAACGGTCCATCTTGGTGCGGGAGTTTAACGCTCTGTAGTCTCCATAGGGCTTGATATCGCCGTTTTTCTTGAAAACCACGTGGAGAGCCGATGACCAGTTTCTGGAGCTAGGGCGAATGATGCCTTGCTGCAGTAAAGCATCAAACTCTGCTTTGACCTGCCTGTAGCGTTCTGGTGCCAGGCGGCGGGCCTTGGCGTAGACGGGTGGGCCGGTCTTCTCTATGCAGTGCGTCACGTGGTGTTTAACGGGTTTGGTGGCTAAGTAGGGCTGCGTTAGAGCCGGAAATCCCGAGAGAAATGACGCGAACTGGTCGTCCCGACAGATGGTGGAGAAGCCTGTGCTCTCGCCAGGAGCCGCTGTGCCACGGGTCCAGATTGAAGTGAGCGGGTCCAGGAGCTTTCGATTTCTTATGTCGACGAGGAGGTCGAAATTTTGCAGGAAATCGGCGCCAAGGATGGGTTGCGAAACTACTGCAACGTAGAACGTCCAGGTGAACGACCGGAATCCTCGTGCCATTAGCTGCATAGAGGTGGGTCGTCGGTGGCAGTGACTTCTGGCAGTGTGTGGCGGGCAGGACACTAACTTCGGCGCCGGTGTCGACTAGGAAGGTGATGCCGGTCGAACACGTGCAGCAGCTTCGTGGTTGGTTGGCGGATGTGGTGCGCCATCAGCACCCGCCGGTCCCGTTTGAAGACTGGCCGTGAAAAATGCAAGGCTTATGGCACTTGATGGTATCACTTCCGAAGCGGTTGTGGAAGTAACAGACGCCGGGAATGCGTGCAGGCCTGTCCCTCGACTTGGAGCGATAGCGGAAGCGTCGTGGTGACGGGGAAAGTGGCGACCTAGAGCGTCGGCGTGTAGAATCGCTGAGTCGCTCCCCCAACGTGTTTACCTTTAGGGTCAGCTGTGATATTAGGTGAACTAACTGCTGTGTGTCGGATGTTGAGGCGACGTTGGCTACAGATGTAAGAGGCTCTGCTGGGATGGAAGCCATGTAGTCGTCCGCTAGCTGGGCAAGGTCATTCAGCGGCAGCTTATCCTTAACGCTGAAGAGGTTGCGTTGGAGGGCTGGAGGCAGCCGTTGGTAAAAGAGGTGGGTGAACAGGGTTGTGTCGAAGGAATCGACCTGTCACCCAGAAGCCTTTTCATACGACGGAAGAGGTCAGACGGCTTCTCGTTCCCAAGCTCCTTCGACAGCAGCGCCTGAAGGCGAGTGGAGACTGAAGACTCCAGGCGGGCAAGGACGGCCTTCTTGAGGTCTTCGTAAGGCGTGTCGGAGGAAGAAGCGCTGGCGATAGTGTCCGAGACCTGGGAGACTACATCAGGTGGCAGGAAGGTACAGGCGTGGCTGAACTTTGTAAGGCTGGTGTCGATGTTATGTGCCTTGAAGTTTACCTCGAGGATGGTGAACCAGAGGTGTGGGTCGTGGCTAGTGAAGGCAGGCGCGCGGAAGGCGGCAGCGGCCTGATGGGAGCCTGGGTTTGCCATCCTGGTGTCGTGTGGTGCTCGTGTGGAGGTGGACTGGCTATGGGTGGGTGGCGGTGGTGGGGACGATAACACACCGCGAGACAAGGTGAGGAGAACCTTGTCACGGAGGCGTTGACTGCGTCGAAGAGGGCCTCCTGGGCGCGGGAGAAGGCGCCGGCAAGGCAGTCGAGGGCCGGGAGCCACGGTGGTGATGGTTAATAACAACCGGATGGTCACACTGTCACACGAGGATAAGGTATAGGGGGAACACTAACACTGCACACTCGGTATCACATGCACGGCTTTGGGATTACATCCTGGGCACTGTCACACACAACGCAATCACTGTTACGGATGTCGCGAGCACTGAGTTCACTGTAGGTATCCAGGGGCAGAGGTGTGTACACTGTATAGGATCCAGGGAGTGAGTGGGCACGCGCCAGGGAGGACGTGCGGGCAGCGCCTCCGTCAGGAGAAAGACGGCTTGGACGATACCCTATGCAGGAGGGAAGCAGCGTGGTGGGTGCCTCATGCAGGAGGAAGCCAGCGTGGTCAGTGCCTTCTGCAGGAGGAAGGTGGCCTGGAAGCACCTTCAGCAGGAGAGGCGGCGTGGGTGGTCTGTCAGCAGGGGGAAGACGGTCTGGCAGCGTCTTCTGCAGGACAGGCGGCGTGGGTGACCTGTCAGCAGGGGGAAGACGGTCCGGCAGCGTCTTCTGCAGGACAGGCGGCGTGGGTGGCCTGTCAGCAGGGGGAAAACGGTCTGGCAGCGTCTTCTGCAGGACAGGCGGTGTGGGTGGCCTGTCAGCAGGGGGAAGACGGTGTGGCAGCGTCTTCTGCTGGACAGGCGGCGTGGGTGGCCTGTCACTCTGGAGTCACCAGTTGTTGAGGCAAAATGGCGCGAACCATTCAGTTGCAAACACACACACACACACACACACACACACACACACACACACACACACACACACACACACACACAAATACACACACCAGTATTATTTCCCTCGTGAAGAAGCCTTTCCTCTCCTCAGGAAGTAACTTTTACCAACTGATTCGTGTATAGCATCTGTTGATGCAAAATGGCGCAAACCATTCAGTTGCCTGATGAAGGCTAGACCAAGAGGTTATCTTGGCAGTATTTAGTCTTTTAAAGCCTTCGGACTTTGGTTTGACAAAATGGCGCGAGCCATTCAGTTGTCAGATGGAAGGCTAAACCTAGATGTTTGTCTAGGCTGTATTGAGTCCACTAAAGCCTTCATTGTAAGAGGAATAGGATAGAGATAATCCAACTCACTCTTGTCCGATTTATTAAGAAAAATATTTATACATATATACAAAATAAAAATTTTAACAATAAGGATTTGAAGTGTATGCGCGCTGTCTGGGGACAGTGTGCGCAGAGTTGAAGATGAAGGCTAGGTTGCAGCGTAACTAAATAAATAATAATATATACAAAAGAAAAGACATGAATAAAGAATATATAATGTACATATGAAATAATAAAAATATACAGAAAACAATGTTACATTAGTTATGGCTGCGTCGGCACATTTTCCTTGTAGCAGGTGAAGAGAAAACGCGCCTGCGTCAAGGGGTACTGCTACACATCTTGCTAGTATTTCAGACTCACTTGTAAAGACCAATCAAAGCTCTCAACCTTTCCTTAATTAACAACTCACTTTCGTTTCGTTTTATGAGACTTTGTATTTAAAATTCGGCAGTTGGCTATTGTCCAAAAATATCTGCAACTATTTTTTATTCATCCTTAGGGTTTTTTCGTAATCCAGATGAAAGCATATATATATATATATATATATATATATATATATATATATATATATATATATATATATATATATATATATATATATATATATATATATATATA
>JAXIVD010001248.1:69205-94258 GCA_036785275.1 Cancer borealis | reverse complement strand
CTTATATCACTGGCAATATCTTCTGTGGATTTGTTTTGCAATGAGCGAGGCAAATCTTTAGCTATGAGGGTACTGTTTACTAAATATTCATCACTTTTCACCACTTCCATTCCCTCATTCGCTAAGTTTGCTCTCACCTCAGCTGTCATGACCCATTCTACGTGTTTTTAAGAATTTGGAAAATATATGCAAAGATTTACATCACCTTAATAGCTACGAAAGTAAATGGCGTCTGCACCTCGTCTAATCACCTACTTTTAGTCATAGAAAACATTTGCTAGCTTCTAAATGAACATAACATAACGTAACCTAAATTACCCAAATCTTAATGTATATAGTGCCTGAGGATTTTAAGAAATAGGAGAATAATTATATATTTGAGTCATCTGGGAAGCTCATAAAGGAAGGACGATTTTCATACACGGAAACTTACAATATATTCAGTTTTCAGGTAACATGACTTGTAATACTTTTATTTGTTGTGCTATACTTTCCTTTTAAGTTTTTTTCTTTATATTTGATAGTATAAGTGACTATAAACACTCTCTCTCTCTCTCTCTCTCTCTCTCTCTCTCTCTCTCTCTCTCTCTCTCTCTCTCTCTCTCTCTCTCTCTCTCTCTCTCTCTCTCTCTCTCTCTCTCTCTTCGTTGCACATTTAAACCATAATATTCTGCAACATAGCTACGTCCAATGCCACCACTTATCTTGGCACCCACATAACACATGAAATAGATCACCCACACAACACATACCACATGAAATAAATTAACATTTGCTCTTTCTGCATATTGTACATAGCCATACACAATCAATACTTACTGCAGATAATATGGAGATATTATTAGCGTCTTTTCCCGAGGTTAATACTTACACGTCAGATATCTGGTTACAGCCCAGTACGGCTAGGTTAGGTTAGAGCTTCAAAATTAGTAGGCTAATCTTACTTTAATTTTTTTCCTTCAGGTTAACCGTATCTCCATTTTACCCTTAATTTGTGTTATGTTATGTTCTTTTAGCTTAGAGCCTCAAAATGAATAGGTTAACCCTATATACTATAGCATTTAACCTTCATATCCTTTCAAGATTTCTTGGATATACAAACATTAAGTAAAATTCTTTCCTCTTCCAAATGTTAAATGTATATACAATATTTTTTATATATGTTCGGACATAGACTACACCATATGGTGTAGTCTATGGTTCGGACAATAATTTTAATGAAGCTATGATGGGAAGGAGTCTGTAGCTAATAGACTATTCACATTCTGTTCTTGATCTTTGCTTCAAATATCATGTAGAGCCACAAAATTACTTAAATGTTATAATTAAGTGTTCATAACTATTTGTGACTTTACTAAATTCAGATTGCTTTTACAGATAAACAATGCAGATCTTCGTGAAAACCCTTACGGGGAAGACCATTACCCTAGAAGTAAAGCCTTCTGATACAATTGAAAACGTGAAGGCCAAGATCCAGGACAAGGAAGGCATTCCACCCGACCAACAGAGGCTGATCTTCGCTGGAAAGCAGTTGGAGGACGGCAGGACGCTGTCTGACTACAACATTCAAAAGGAATCCACACTCCATCTTGTTCTCAGACTAAGGGGAGGAATGCAGATCTTTGTCAAAACCTTGACGGGTAAGACCATCACTTTGGAGGTTGAGCCTTCAGACACCATCGAGAATAGTCAAAGCCAAGATCCAGGATAAGGAAGGCATTCCACCCGACCAACAGAGGCTGATCTTCGCTGGAAAGCAGTTGGAAGATGGACGAACACTGTCTGACTACAACATTCAAAAGGAATCCACACTCCATCTTGTTCTCAGACTAAGAGGAGGAATGCAGATCTTTGTCAAGATTCTTACTGGTAAGACCATCACCCTGGAAGTGGAGCCTTCAGACACAATTGAAAATGTCAAAGCCAAGATCCAGGACAAGGAAAGCATTCCACCCGACCAACAGAGGCTGATCTTCGCTGGAAAGCAGTTGGAGGACGGCAGGACGCTGTCTGACTACAACATTCAGAAAGAATCCACACTCCATCTTGTTCTCAGACTAAGGGGAGGAATGCAGATCTTTGTGAAGACTCTTACTGGTAAGACCATAATTTTGGAAGTAGAACCTTCAGACACCATCGAGAATGTTAAGACTAAAATTCAGGACAAGGAAGGCATTCCACCTGACCAACAGAGGCTGATCTTCGCTGGAAAGCAACTGGAAGTTGGCAGGACACTGTCTGACTACAACATTCAAAAAGAATCCACACTCCACCTTGTGTTGAGGCTAAGAGGAGGAATGCAGATCTTTGTGAAAACCTTGACGGGTAAGACCATCACTTTGGAGGTGGAGCCTTCAGACACCATCGAGAATGTGAAGGCAAAGATCCAAGACAAGAAAGGCATTCCACCTGACCAACAGAGGCTGATCTTCGCTGGAAAGCAACTGGAAGTTGGCAGGACACTGTCTGACTACAACATTCAAAAATAATCTACTCTTCACCTTGTTCTCAGACTAAGAGGAGGAATGCAGATCTTTGTCAAGACTCTTACTGGTAAGACCATCACCCTGGAAGTGGAGCCTTCAGACACAATTGAAAATGTCAAAGCCAAGATCCAGGACAAGGAAGGCATTCCACCCGATCAACAGAGGCTGATCTTCGCTGGAAAGCAACTGGAAGATGGACGAACACTGTCTGACTACAACATTCAAAAGGAATCCACACTTCACCTTGTGTTGAGGCTTCGTGGAGGGTGTTAGTGCCTCATGTACGGCTTACAGGAAACCAGACGGCAAACAAAAAAAATATACAAATTAATCACATTTTATTCTCTTCAGCCCCAATAACAAAAGTAAGAAAACTGGTATACAGAATAAAATTTGCATGAAATAATTTGTATATATTTTTTTGTTTGCCGTCTGGTTTGTATAGTATATATAAAATTTGAAATGGAACAATAAGCTTTATTTGTTGGTTGAATATATTGGTATGAGATGAAAATTAGTTTTGCCAATGAATCTAAGTAATATATCTTGAATACCGTGTAGGTGGAACCAAGAACTTGATGTACACTAATTAATGGAAGCTGGTGATTAACTTTATTTATGGGTCAAGACTTGCATTAGTGTAGTCTCCAAACCAAGTCTAGGACAGTGGTATCCAAACTAGATCAGACAACAGATTTTTGGTGGTAATGGAGATGTGACTGAAAAGATAATAAATCTACTGTTTTAATATAGTTACATGAATCTTATATTGACATTTTGTGAAAGGGGTAGCATACCTAATGTGGCATGTTAAATTGGGTAACGAGATGAACCAGTTTGGGAACCACTGCTTTAGAAGGATACCTTCCACATATTTTGATGAAGAAAGCTAAGGATTCATCCATCACTGACTTGGATGCATATATTGGACGGTACTTCTTTGATTAATATAGCGCCATATGATCTCTGATGTCTGGCGCTTGCTCCTTTGTGCATTAAATAACCACTCGCATCTATACGTTGCCTTCTAGTATACTCTGCTAATTGACTTGTTTAAATCTATGAATGCAGTATGTACCGTTTAATGTTTTCCTAACCTGAATACTACTAATGTTTGCCTGGTTTGCATACGTAAGTGAGAATCTCCCCTGACACCCACGAGGCGCCTCCTAGCAAGTTAAGGTAAAACGGGCGGAGCTGCGACTACAATCACCCCTCACTCCTTAATCTAGTGATATTGGTATTGATGTCACAGGTGACTTAAAGTTTCCCTCAAGTCAGGCCTTTGTATCTCTTGTGAGGCTGAATTTATTTTTTAAAGCAAACAAAAAGAAAAAACGATGCATACTCTAATTACACGCCCTAGTTCCTAGATCAGACATACATTTTCTCCAGAAACACTTTTACCGGGTCAATCGTCTCTCCACACAATCTATAATAGTGCAAGTTGACTAAAAGGGAAGAAGCGAGGAGGTCTAGGAAGCTGCTCCACTATTTTATTCTATGAAAATAAAAGTTTAGACAGATTAGGACTTAGAAGTTTGCTGAATTTGGACTTGGGTAGGAAGTCTAGTTTTTGTTTATGAATTATTTTATTTTTTACTACAATATGTTTTCAATGAATTATGTACTGAGGGGTTTAGGAAGCCCCTTCTCTGCATTCTCTCCTTCGGTCGTGCATGTAGACTGCCATACTAGACTTGACATGGCATGACTAGACAACTTTATGGATGGGGATGAGAGGTGGTTGTAGGTAATAGGGGAGTTTTGGAGTAACAAAAACTACCTAGTGGAGGCCTTTTGTAGCTTCCTTATATTCTTATGTTCTTATAACGAATAGCTATTTGTACGACGGTCGTGTATAGGCTATAGCCGCATTTTTGTCGTCCACGGCTTCGAAGATTATCTTCGGTAAACCCAAGTCAATCTCAAGTCAATCCCGCCTGGCGCGTTTTTGTCGTCCACTTTCGGCTTGGAGGATACGAAGACAGTTCCAAGCCGAGGAGACTCGGCTTCGAAGACTGCTCTAGAGGTGTCTTGGGAGACGGATTTCAGCTTGCAAACCGGATTCCCTTGAAAAACATCCACAAAAAGGAAATATGGCGGCCCAGAAAGAGTAAATAGTTACTTATTTGAGTAAAATATACTGATTCCCACCTTAATTCTGGAAATGACGCCACCTTAGTAGACAAATAGTGCGTTGAATACACAAAAGTTATAATACTGTGTGGCAAAGCGATAAAGCACAACCTTAATCATGGCAAAGCATAACTTTAATTAGGATAAAGCATAGCTTTATCCTGATTAATGCCAGTAATGTCATGAAATGAGTATGTGGCGTACTATCTATAATAGCACAGCTTATAGGTACGGCAGCCGTACCTAAGTGCTCGCTTATAGATACGGCATGTACCTATCTTTGGGGTAATAAAATATGAATAACTCATAACCAAACCAAACCTAACATAATCTAACCATAACCTAACGAATGCTGTATCCTTATAGTGCTCGCTTATAGATACGACACGAGCCTAACTTTGGGATAATAAAATATAAAAAGCTTATATAACCGAACCAAACCGTACCTAACATAACATTACCTAACCTAATCTAAACATAACCTAACGAATGTTGTATCTTCATAGTGCTCGCTTATAGATATGGCATGTGCCTAAGTTTTGGGTAAAAAAGCTTATAAAATCGAGCCTAACTGAACTAAACCGTACCTAACATAACATAATCAACCTAACATGAAAGATGCTTTACCAGGTAAATAATAAGGCACAGGCCGTACTAATAGCGGATGAATATAGTGGATGACAACGTATCTGCAAGCACTTCGATCTATAATTTGTCAGTTTCCAGGTGTTCAAGATACGAGTTTAGTACATTGAATCAACAGTGTTTAATAATGAATATGTAGATGTTAGAAGTTATCATATAGCAAGGGCAATTAGAAAATATTTAGATGAACACAAGCCATTTTCTTTCGTAGCCACACGCCATTCTGGTGAAGATGTAAAAAACTTTACAAATAAAATAACTTTGTTAGCATAACCTTCCCAGAGCTGCAGTTCAATAAGCCTAACCAAAACTAACCTAACCAAACCGAACGTAACCGAACCAAACAAGACCTAACTTAACCTAACCAAACCTAATGTAACCTAAAATAAATCGTATTTTTTTCTGTAATTCAGCGGCATAACTGTTAGATATGACCTTAACAGGTTTCTGAGGTTGAATTTGCAGTGCATACTAAAGGTAAGTTGATATCGAATATGTCATCTTACGAATCTTTACCGGTAATAGGTCTGTAGACTACACATTAAATGGCACTACCTTAGGGAACGTCATATAGTGAGAGGGACTTTTGGGAGTAAGCAGTGATTTGCATCCCAGGGAACAGTGCATTATAGTTAGACATAGATAAATAGAAAGATACTGGGATTTATTGGTAGATGCGTGACAAATAGAAGTTCTGAGGTCATTTTGAGGTTGTATTTAACACTAGTAAGACCCCATTTAGATTATGCAGCTTAGTTTTGGTTATGTACTTTGTTGGACTACTTTCGGCGCGGACATTAATTTCGGCAACCATAACAAAGATGAAATTAATATGTCGCCAAATAATTTCAAATAAAAGTACAGTAGCTATGTTTTACTTTTAATAAAGTTTTTAGGAAAGTTTGCAAGCCAGATAATAATATTTCGGCACCAAGTCAAGAAAAAGTGTTTTTGTGGTGGCCACAGATTGGGCCCAAGACGACCCAAGACGTTCTTCGAAATCCAATACCGCGCGTGGACGACAAAAATGCGGCTTTAATGCGCTCTGCAAACTAGTGCAAAGCATCAGACGTTATTATTTTGTGTTATTACGATTATTTAAAAACAAATTATGCATTATTCATCGTTTTCCTGTGGGTTAAACACACAGGAAAGGTGTAATGGTTAGCAACTCGACTCACAAGCTATGTGTTCTGGGCTTGAATCCCAAGGTGGGAGAAATTAAATGTGTTAATGTTTTCTTAAACACCTAACACCTAACAGAAGAATAAATACGGAAGTAAGCTAAGGGTTTGTGCCCTTGCAATCCCGTCATGTGTGTGTGTGTGTGTAGACAAACAAAACGATCAGCGCACGCACGCACGCACGCACGCACGCACACGCGCGCACACACACACACACACACACACACACACACACACACACACACACACACACACACACACACACACACACACACACACACACACACACACACACACACACATACAAAATGCATACAGGGATTAAGGTGCGTGTGTGTGTATGTTCACGTAATCTGACTTCACTCCTCCTTCAGTGCCTTCTTCAGGAGATATGTATGGCCATATATTGTATTACGTCATATTGCGGGCGAGTCACGCCGGCGGTCACCATAACACACCCAAATCGAGGCGCGCGGGGCAAGTGAGAAGTGACATGCGCCATGCAATAGCTTCCCAAAAGTGATACGAACGTAAGAACATGAGAAGTAAGGAGACTGCATAAGGCCAGTTGATGACATACACGAAGCAGCTCCTTGTCCCCCACCCTTGAAATAATCCAATATTTATCCATCCCACCTGCCTGTCATCCCTATCATACTCTGATCCAACCGTCTTTTAAAGCTGATGATGATAATATAGCTAACAGTACTTACGAGAATAGATCAATGGTGGGCAAGGGAATGTGTATGTATGTATGTATGTATGTATATATGTATGCATGTGTGTGTAGTACTTACTTACTTGGTTTTACTTGGTTTCTGTTTAGAGGTCTATGCCTCACAGCCATGGTGGACCACCGCTGCACCACTGTGGTGCCCGACCACAGCAGTTCCTCCCAGTAAACAACTCCCAGTAAACAACTTAGCATCACAAGTCCGGGCGGAGACCCGATCTGCTGACCTAGCGAATGCAAGGCCAAGGCCAGCGCGCGCTACCATTGTACTAGCCAGGAGGCCGTATATTTTTATTTATGGGAGATTTGTTTTCTCCCCCCTGAAAGCGGGTCACAAACCCCGTCTGAGATCAGGTACCTCATAACTGTTTGGTGAACAGGGACCACACACTTATAAGAGACTTAGTCCATATGTCTCCTACCCGGCGCGGGGATCGAGCCCGCGACCTCTTGCTTGTGAGGCGAGCGTCCTAACCACTAGACCACCGGGTGTGGTGGAGAGATGATCTTGAACCATTCCAGCCACTGCAAAAGTACACACACACACACGAGAGGAAGGTAGTGATGGGAAGAGATTATCTAACATCATAAATACAACTGAATACGACTTTATACTTACAGTTTTAGTGTATGGAACCGTAAAGGAAATGTAGAATGTATTGTTAACAAGGACGTATCCCCCGTCCTCTCTACTTGGCGGTGATTAATTAAGGAAACACAGGACAAGATGCTCACCACTAGTTCACTATTAACTAATCACACTTCACACGGTACAACACAACGACCATTAACAAGGCCAACACTGCACTACAACCACACTTTCCGCTCACACCGGCGTTGTAGTGAAGTAAATCCTATGACAGTGGGCCCGCCGCAGGGTAGTGAATGATAGCAGCTCGTTGGTTGCGGTATAAGTTGTAAACAGTGAGTGAGAGGCTCAGGCCTGGGAGCTGCAGCTGCACACCCACCAACTGCACACCCTCGCCATAGTGCAGTGCATGGGTGATCCTGTGGTGTGGAGGGGACCTGTGCGCCACAATCATACTGCCGCGTCGCCCGTTCAAGGTGTTCCTACACGATGGCCTGGATAATCTTTGGCCTCTTACCTCAACCCGTGCACGCCCACTCCACCACCTTGAGTGTATCGGAGAGCGGCGGCGGCGAGACACCTCACTCTAGCAGTATTGGTCAGATACTGAGGCATTTTAATGAAACTATTATTTATTTATATTAATTTTGTGTATCTTTATTCTATTAAATTAAGTTATGGTTTTATTATATACATATTTTTCATTATTATACATAGGTGGCATCTCTTTTTTAAATTAAATAATGTTGTTGTTGTTGTTTAGGGCTGCGAGGATTCCCCTTGAGAGGTCCTATGAGCCCTGGCGATGTCCTATGAGACGCTCACAGACGGGAAGGGGATAGTAAAAGGTTAATTATGTATGTACAATTATCTAATTCTAATTCTTCTTACAGATTATTGCTTCAGGATAAGGAGATAGAGATTAAAACAAGAACATTAGGGCGGAATGGTTCAAATTGATCATGAATATATAATGTTTTGAGATTAAATAAAACTATATGACAGGAGACGATGACGTGTATTTACCTAGTTGTGGTTTACGGGAGGGGAGTAATCTCGTATTGTCCCGTCTTTATATCTTACTTTATCCAACTTAGCTTTAAAGCTGTGTACACTGGTGGGGTTTACAACATAGACAGAAGATATCTTGATGTTGATATCAACGCGAATCAGTCAGTCAACTAACTAACTGTTTGTTTAGGCACGCTCGCCTCGGATGCGGCGGGCAAGCTGGATGTCCTTTGGCATGATAGTGACGCGCTTGGCATAGATAGCGCAAAGGTTTGTGTCCTCAAATAGACCCACAAGGTAAGCCTCGGAGGCCTCCTGCAGAGCCATGACAGCAGAGGACTGGAAACGGAGATCAGTCTTGAAATCCTGAGCAATCTCGCGCACCAAACGTTGGAAGGGCAACTTTCTGATGAACAGCTCAGTGCTCTTCTGGTAACGGCGGATTTCACGGAGAGCCACAGTGCCCGGCCTGTAACGGTGGGGCTTCTTGACACCTCCGGTGGCAGGCGCGGACTTACGAGGCGCCTTCGTAGCAAGTTGCTTACGAGGGGCCTTCCCACCGGTGGACTTGCGAGCTGTCTGCTTTGTACGAGCCATAGCGACGAAACAGAGGAGGAGGAGTGTGTGTGTGTGTGTGTGTGTGTGTGTGTGTGTCGCCTTATGCGTGCTAGCGAGGGAGGAAAGGAAGGAGAGAAGGAAGAAACGAACGAACGAAGGATGGAAGGAAGGAAGAAAGGAACGAAGGAAGGAAGGAAGAAAAGAAAGAAAGAACAAGAAATGACAAACAGAACAAAATAAACACAAAATAAACACCCAAAAAATATATAAAGACCATAAAATCAATACGTCAAAAATCATTCAAATTCACGCGAGAAATGTCGTGTCGGCCTCAGTAATTAAAATCAATATAATTAACTTTACCTTCAATGTTCATTAGTTCCCGGTACTGCTACTCCTTTCTGAACCACTTAAGTATCTTGCCACTAATTGCCACTCGCTAAAACACTGTAATAATGATGATAATTACGATAATATTACAACTTTTTCAATCTGGGCTTAACACTGAATTTCGAAGGATAAACTGAAGTATATATTCATAATAATAATGATAATAGTAATAAAACAGATGTATTAATATATATAGATTGTATATAATAAACATAATAGAGAATAACAACATAAATAATTACGTTTATAACATGTTCATTCAGTATAAATAATAAAAAAACAATTAATCTTTCAATTCAATTCTCATTCATACCTTGATACACCATTATATATATGCAACTATACACAAAATAATAATTAATATTTCTTTGACGATAATAACCATCCATTAAAATCTAAATAATAATTAAAACAACCTAGTAATATATATAATTCTCACCCAAGATTGCGTAACCCAGTTTCAGGCCAAGACGATAATGTCATTGTAAACAACAGAATGACAAGTGGTCCAACCAATTTTCGCTTGGCCTTTTTCTCTTTCTAAGTTAACTTCTCCTTGTTTCATCTATCTAATCTTCTTAACCTCTTACTATCCCCTTCCCGCCTGTGAGTGTCTCATAGGACATCGCCAGGGCTCATAGGGCCCCTCAACACACCGTCATCCACCTCACCTGTGCCTTCCTACGGAGGACAGATCAACTACCACGCCTGTGATAGCATCATAGGACATCACCAGGGCTCATAGTGTTCCCCAAGGGATCCTCGCAGCCCTAAAACAACAACAACAAGGTGACAAGAGTGTTAGTCATCCAATAAGTTACCCTTACCTGTGTGTGTGTCATCATTAGGACTCAATTACCTTTCAAGGCGCCTCCACACACCACCACCATGTCAATAGCTAATATGGAGAGTAAGTATATAATAAGGGTATGCAAAATGGCGGAAGGGTTAATATTTTATGATTATAAGTTACGTAGTTTTGTTTATTTTGTTTATTGAGGTTAATGTATCTAACTTGACCTCTGTGTGACCTAACATAACCTCTGTGTGACCTAATCTGACCTCAACCTCACAATACCTCTTATATAGTATTTCCTCCGTAAATTAACCTACTAAGCAATTTTTTCCTAACTTAATCTAATCTAACTCAGACTTTTCCTAACCTAACGCGACCTTATTTAACACCACAAAATACCTTTATAACCTTAAATTCACTCTATTCCTTTCTTTCTTTCTCTATTTATTTATTTTCTCTTGCTAACCTAACCTCCTCGTAATCTAACCTGACCTTACCTAACACCCAGAACACCTTTTTAACCTCAAAATCATTCCTTATTTTATGCATTAATCTGATATTGTAACTTTCTTAACCAAACCAAACCTCTGACCTTTCCATAACCTAACCTAACCTTATTCTCCTCCCCTTCTAACCAAACCAAACCTCTGACCTTTCCATAACCTAATCTGACCTTATTCCCCCGCCTCCCAGAACACTTATTCAACCTGAAATTCGCCGCTAAAGACCTCGAACGCCAGTCTAAGAAAAGAGAGGAGGAGAAGGCAGAGAAGGTCAAATTAAAGAAGGCGATTGCAAAAGGCAACATGGACGGAGCCAGAATACACGCTGAGAATTCCATTAGAAATAAGAGTCAAGCTTTGAATTACCTCCGTATAGCTGCAAGGGTGGATGCCGTAGCCTCTTGGGTGCAGACGGCTGTCACCCAACGCAAGGTGGGTGAAGGGTGAAGGGTGGAGATAGGGTGAGGATTCGTTGTAGGTGACATTGTCTTCCTCATCAATCAAACACGTGACACAAAACTCCATCCCCGTAACACCGGCCCCTTTCGTATCACCAGTAAAGTAAAAAAACAAGTACACTCTTTTGAACCTCAACATTCATCAGACAAAGATAGCACACGCTTGCCACATTAGGAAATGTGCCTATCAACAAGCACCCCCACACATCCCACACATTCAACACACATCCCGTAACTCAAACGTGTCACAGTCCACCACTCATCCATATTTCACCCGTTCTCGTGTATAATCATCAACTTCATAGTATGTATTTTTGTAAATATATGTAGATAATATTTTTGCTCATCTTTAATGTGTATTTTTATTATTTGTCTTTGATTTTGTAGTTTATTACCATGTTACTATGTGTTTCTTTTTCTACCTTCCTACGCTATCTGTTTTTGTAACACGGTTAGGTACATTTGTATATTATTATTTTGCATTGTGTAATTTTTAGGAGTCAACTGAGGACAGTTGACAATAGCGTGGCCGAGCTATTACAACTTATATTTAATATATTAATATGTATGTATGCATGTATTTACAATACTTTTGTATGTTAGTGTGTTGACACAGGTGTCGTGTGGTAGCTACAAAGATTTACCCAGGTGTGGGTATAAGACATTGACCGCGCTAATCCCCTTGACTCGCCGCCCACGAACACCTGGATATTTTCTCAGCTTTCCCACCGAAAAGCATCTCCTGTCCCATAGGCCAAGGGGATTAACAGATTATCTCGCTTCTCCTCATCTTTCAGCTCATCCATCTTCTCTCCATTTTGTTTCCGCCATGTCCTCTATTTTGATCCTCTCCATTGTTAGCTGTAAGATATGTCAGTCACTTCAGTCTTGGCTCTGGGCGAGAGCAGACGTCCTGAATCGGTGACACCAAGTGTACCTACTTTTACTCAAATAAACATGTAGTGATACAAGCTTACTATCTAACCAGAGTGAGTGAGTGAACTATTGCAATGAACACGTAACACACATCACGCTGACATCCTACAATCCTGCAAACGACTACGAGAACGCGACGAGCAAGAAGGAGAATAGATCCACCCGCCTTGCCCTCGACACACTACCATAGTTAAGTTCCTTGCAGCTTGCAATCTGTAAGGTGGTGGCAGCGACTTCAGCTTGCACTGTGATTAAGCTCAGTGGTCAGGCACAACAAGGGTAGGAGGAGAGGGGGAAGGGGGATCGTTAGGTGTTTAGCAGGGAAGGGAAGGAAGGAAGGGATGGAGGAGGAAAGATGGGAGGAAGGGAAGGAAGGAAGGAAGGAAGGAGGGAGGTAGGACAGGAGAGAAGGGAAAGGGATGGTTAGGTGTTTATAAGGGAAGGGAAGGAGGGTAAGGTTAGAAGGGAAGGAAGGAAGGGATGGAGGAGGAAAGATGGGAAGAAGGGAAAGGAGGGAGGGAGGTAGGACAGGAGAGAAGAGAAGTTATATAATTAACTTTTTTTCCACTTAAGCAAAGATATGTATATACACTAGTTATTGAATCCTAATTTTTTATATCTATATATATTACGATGAATATATTATTATTATTAATATTATCATTATTATATATATATTAATTATCACACCATGCTAACCTAACCACCCTTCCCTTCCTTCCCATCACCTAACCACCCTTCCCTTCCCTTCCTTCCCATCACCTAACCACCCTTCCCTTCCCTTCCTTCCCATCACCTAACCACCCTTCCCTTCCCTTCCTTCCCATCACCTAACCACCCTTCCCTTCCTTTCCTTCCCATCACCTAACCACCCTTCCTTCCCATCACCTAACCACCCTTCCCTTCCCTTCCTTCCCATCAGCTAACCTAACCTCCCTTCCCTACCCCACAACCCAACCTAACCTCCCTTCCCTTCCCCCAAACCCACCCACCCCAACCTCCCTTCCCTTCCCTTCCATCAACCCCGCCCACCCCAACCTAACCTAACCACCCTTCCTCCCCCTCAATCCCTCCCAATCTCACCTCCCTTCCCCCCAAACCCATTCCAACCTAACCATCTTTCCCTTCCCCTCCCATCACCACACCTAACCTCCCTTCCCACCCCACCCTAACCCCATACAACCCCACAGGTGACCCAAAGCATGGCCGGCGTTGTCAAAAACTTAGAAGCTGCCATGAAGAGTATGAATCTAGAGAAGATATCAACTTTAATGGATAAATTTGAGCATCAATTTGAAGACTTAGATGTTCAAAGTTCATACATGGACACAGCAATGGGTCAGACGGTCACCACAGCAATACCACAGGACTCTGTTAATGGTCTTATGTCGCAGGTCGCGGATGAAGACGGGTCAGTGGTCATAGGAGGAGGAGGAAGGTGGTGGAGGAGGAGGAGGAGGAGAGAGGATGTGTTTGCTTGGAGGTTAAAATTTGATTGAGTTTTTTGTGTAATTGTTGATATTATTATTGTTGTTGTTTTAAAAGTTAGTTTTTTATATAAATATACACACACACACACACACACACACACACTCTAACACTTACACACACACACACTTTAAAACCCACACCCACACTCTAACACCCTTCCTATCCCCTCCTCCGCCCACCCTAACACCCTACTCTCCCTCCCCAGGCTTGAGTTGAACATGGAGCTCCCCACGGGCGGCACCTCTACCGTGGGCGTGACTGCCACCCAAGCAAGTCAAGATCAAGATGAACTCACTCAAAGACTTGCTAAGCTTAGGAATGCATAGTGAAAGAGAGAGAGAGAGAGAGAGAGAGAGAGAGAGAGAGAGAGAGAGAGAGAGAGAGAGAGAATGTAATCATCTTCCTTCGGCCTTGAAATTAGTCTTTGTTTTGTCTGTTTCTCTTCTCTCTCTCTCTCTTCTCTCCACTCTCTCTTCCTCTTACCATTATTATTGATTCCTCCTCTTCCTTCCTTCTCTTTGTAATTCCGTCCTCCTCCTCTTATCATTCTTCTTCCTTCCTTCTCTTCCTCCTCTTCCTTTCTTCTCTTTTTAATTCCGTCCTCCTCCTCCTCTTCCTCTTTCTCTTATCATTCTTCTTTCTCCTCTTCCTTCCTTCTGTTATCATTCTTCCTCCTCCTCCTCCTCTTATCATTCTTTCTCCTCCTCTTCCTTCCTTCTCTTCCTCCTCCTTCTACTTCACTTCTACTACTACTACTACTACTACTATAACTACTACTACTACTACTATTGATGTTATTATAATTATGATTTATATTAATTAATGATGTATAATCTTCACAAAATGATCTTTGTTTGTTTGTTTGTTTGTATAGACGACACAAACTCCTCAATATTATCTATCTATGTATAAGTATAAAGTTAATGAATGAATAAATATATATATAATGTATAATCTCTATAATATATATATATATATCTTATACACCAATGTAGAAAAGTATAAGTGAAATTAAAAGTATAAGTGAAATAACATCTTTTTTGTAGACACATTGATAATAATAATAATAATAATAAAGGAATTGTTTTTAAATAAATAAATAAATAAATGTTGATTTTTCTATTATTTCAACATAAAAAGAAAGAAAGAAAAAAGAAAAAAAAGAGAAATACATCGACAAAAATAATAAAAAGTAAAAGAGAGAGAGAGAGAGAGAGAGAGAGAGAGAGAGAGAGAGAGAGAGAGAGAGAGAGAGAGAGAGAGAGCCTACAGCTCTCAAAAATGCTCCTATGTAATTCCTTTCAGTATATATAAAAATAAATAAATAAATAAATAAATATATAAAAATAAAAATAATTAATCTTTCTTAAACGAAAAAGCAGATAATTTATTGAAACCTGAACCTTTAGATTTCTTTTTTGCTTGTTTCTCTCCCTCCTCCTCCTCCCTTGTCCTCTTCCTCTCCTCCTCCTCCTCTTCTTCCATGGGCGTGGGTTGTGATGTGGGCGTAGAGGGCAACTCCGCCCCCACTGCCTCTGAAACTGCTGCCATTATCTTGTATTTCTGAAGTTAAAAATAAATAAATATAATTAATTTTAAATTAAGTTTTTTTTTATATATATTTCATTTTATTTTCATTCTCTCTCTCTCTCTCCTCCCAAATATTCTCCCTCCCTTTCTCTCCACCCCTCCCCCCAATATTATCTCCCTCTCTTTCTCTCCATCCCCCCTTTTCTTTCACCTTTTTTTCCTCTGCGGGTAGATCTTTGTACAACACAGCAGCCTTCACGAGTAAATCCTTCTCTCTACAGACACACTCAACCCCTCCAACCCCTCCACCACACTGGAACCTCAAAATCTCCATATTATCCTCCATCCACATTTTGAGGGCGTATTTTTTGGGCGTGGTGTGGGCGTGGGCGGTTGTAGGGGTCTCTTCCACCCACCCAAACCCCCACTATTTTTCCTGAAGGGGTTGTTGGGGGAAGGGGCTGGATGTACCTCTGCTACCTCAACACCCCTTGTAAATTTGGAGGTGTGTTGGGGTGGTTTTCTTTCCCTAGGGTTGTTTGGGGGTCTTCCTTCTTCTTCTGTGGGGGGGAGGAGGAGGAGGAGGAATGGTATATTAAGCAATGGTAATAATAATAATAATAATAATAATAATAGAGAGAGAGAGAAGGAAGGAAGGAAGGAAGGAAGGAAGGAAGGAAGGAAGGGAAGGAAGGAAGGAAGGAAAGAAATAATAATAATAATAGCAAAACAAATCAATAATAATAATACACACACACACACACACACATAAGGGAGAGAGAGAGAGAGGGAGGTGGTGGGAGCACAACAGTAGTAGAAGGAAGAAAAGTTAATGTGGAAAATGGGGCGTTGAAAGTGATGTATACAAACATTGATGGTGTACTCTCGGGAGTGCTGGAATTGAAAGATTACCTTGGAAGTTAACAGACCTGAAGTGGTATGCTTAGCAGAAAAGAAACTCAAGCAAGAAGTTCAACTAAACTTTAAGAATGAGGGTTACAATATCTGGAGGAGGGACAGAAAAGACAAAGGAGGTGGGGGAGTGCTAATTATGGTTAAAAAAGACATATATGTAGAGGATGTGCAGTATGGAAAGGACATGGCTGAGGTGATAAGCGTTGTGATTAAAAATAGTAAAGGGGAGAGGAAGAGAGTCATATTCACGTATGTACCACCCAAAACGAATGCATGGAGACAAGAGGAGCATAGAAGGATGCAAGAGGAAGTTTGGCAGTGCTTGGACGATATGATAAGGAGAAATAAAAAAGTACTATTAGTGGGGGACTTTAATTGCAAGGGGATAAACTGGGAGGAAATGGAAGTGAAAGGAGGTGAAGGGGTGTGGAGTGAGAAGCTGTTGCAACTGGCACTGGTGAATACGATGGAACAATGGGTGGACGAAGCCACAAGGTATAGAGGAGAAGAAGAACCATCAGTGCTTGATTTGGTGTTTACGAAGAGACCTGAAGTCAAACCGATTATTGAATATACAAGTCCGATTGGAAAGAGTGATCATGTGGTACTGGAAGTGGAAATGAAGGCGATGAAATGGAAGGAAGATCATAAAAATGAAAGGTTGAACCATGCGAGAGCAAATTTTGAAGAGTTAAGGAAGTTTTTTGGGAACATAGACTGGAAGAATGTGATGAAAGACTTGACAGTACAGGAGAAGTATGAATTATTTCTGGAGAAGTATAACGAGGGAGTGCAAAAGTATGTACCTGTGTACAGGGTGAGAGAAGGTAAATATAGTTGGTTTAATGGAAGATGTGAGGAAGCTAAGAAAAGGAAGGACAAAGCATGGAAGAAGTGGATGAAGAACCGAAACGATATCAACAGAGAGCAGTATAGAAATGAAAGAAACGAATATGTTAGAATAAGGAGAGAGGAAGAGAGAAGTTTTGAAAGGGATATAGTACAGAAATGTGAGAAAGAACCTAAGTTGTTTTACAGATACATTAATGGAAAGATGAAGAGCGGAGAGACCATTGATAAACTGGAGAGAGAAAGTCGGATTTATGAAACAGCAAAAGAGGCGAGTGAACTTATGAACGAGTTTTAAATCTGTGTTTAAAGTGGAAGAGGAATTTGTAGAATCGATTGTAGAAGAGAGACAGGAGGGACTACGGGAGGTAAGAGTGGAAAGACAGAAAATTGGAAAACTATTGGAAAAGTTGGATGTGAGAAAAGCAATGGGACCGGATGGAGTATCGGGCTGGACTTTAAGAGAATGTAGGGAGCAATTGGTGGAACCAATCTGGAATGTGATTAGCAGCTCCTTGAAGGAAGGAAAAGTACCAAGAGAATGGAAACGAGCTAATATTGTGCCGATTTATAAAGGAGGGAGAAAGACGGAGCCGCTGAATTATAGACCTGTGTCGTTGACTAGTGTTGTGGGCAAGTTGTGTGAAACGTTTATCAAGGAAAGATGGGTAAGCTATTTGGAGGAGAATAAGGTGATAAATGAGAGCCAATTCGGATTTAGAAAAGGTAGATCTTGTGTGACGAACTTGCTGAGTTTTTATACGAGTAATCGATGAAGTGCAAGACAGGGAAGGCTGGGTGGATGCAGTGTACTTGGACATCAGGAAAGCATTTGACAGAGTCCCACACAAAAGACTGTTGTGGAAGATGAACCATATGGGAGGAGTGAAGGGAGTAGTGCTGGATTGCATGACAGATTATCTAAAGGATAGAGAAATGAGAACTGTGATTAGAGACACATATTCAGAGTGGAGTGTAGTAACAAGCGGAGTACCACAGGGATCAGTGCTGGCACCCATCATGTTCCAGATATATGTGAATGATATGCAGGAAGGCTTGAGTAGCTATATAAACCTGTTTGCAGATGATGCAAAGCTGATGAGGGTAGTAAAGAGTAAGGAAGATTGTAAGGAGTTGCAGACAGATGTGGATAAGATTCATGAATGGAGCCTGAGGTGGAAATTGGAATTCAATGGTAAAAAGTGTCATGTGTTGGAGATGGGGAAGAGTAAAAGAAGACCCACATGGGATTACAAATTGGGGGACAATTTAATAACAAAAAGTAAAGAAGAAAAGGATCTGGGAGTGATTATTCAAGACACCCTGTCCCCGGAAAGGCATTGAAATGGGATATTTGGCTCAACGTATGGGTTGCTAACAAATATTAGGGTGGCGTTTCAATATTTAGATACAAGTATGATGAAGAAAATTATAACCACCATGATACGGCCCAAGTTGGAATATGCAGCGGTGGTGTGGTCACCACATATGAAGAAAGATATAAGGAAGTTGGAAAGGATTCAGAAAACAGCTACAAAGATGGTGCCGGAATTGAAAGATCTAACCTATGAAGAGAGATTGAGAGAAATGAGTTTGTCAACATTGCAGGAGAGAAGAGAGAGGAGATATGATTACGATGTACAAAATGGTAAATCACATAGAGAAGATTGACAGACAGGATTTGGTGACGGTAACTGGAGGTGTGGACAGAAGAACAAGAGGGCATTCTAAGAAGATTGTGAAGAGTCAGTGTTTGAGGGATATCAGGAAATACAGTTTTCCTCATAGAACGGTGGATATGTGGAATGGCTTAAGTGAAGAAGTTGTCACAGCAACCAGTGTGCATACATTTAAGGAAAAGTTGGATAAATATAGTTATGGAGATAGGACATAATGAGCCTTGCTCGAACCCTGTAAATTACAACTAGGTAAATACACACACACACATACCTGTCCTTTCCTCATAATTGGGCGTAATATTGGCGTCTTCTCCTTCCTCACTGCCTTTCTGTACCTATCTAAGGCATCTATACTCCTCTTCTTGGAGGGAGGAGGAGGGGGAGAGGACGATGATGGAAGAGGAGGAGGAGGAGGAGGAGGAGGAGGAGGGACGAGATTCAGGAAGATTTAATGATTGTTTTTCTTAAATGGGTTGTTTTGTTTCAGTAAGAAGTGGGCGTGTATTTGAAAAGTGTGTATGTATGTGTGTGTATGTTTTATAAGTGTGTGTATGTTAAAATATATATATATATAATTAACCTTAATCTTAACCTACACAAACACACCTTAATTCATATCTACCTAACCTAACCCTATTTTTATTTTTACAGTATCACCTTATCTTTAAGTATGTTTTATAGTCTAACCTCACCTCACCCTAATTATTCACCCTATTTCTCATCAAACCTTCACACTATCATCCTAACCTCACCCTAATTCTCTTTCCCCTCACCCTAGACCATATCGGTGGTAGCCTTCTCACCCTGCGGCACCCTGTTAGCTGGCGGGTGCAGGAACGGAACACTGGTGGTCTGGTCCGTTCCGTCGTGCTGGTGGAAACTCAATCTAAGGGCATGGCCGTGTGTGGACTCAAGTGGAATCCAAGTGGAGAGAAGGAGTTTGCATTTGTGGATGTGGAGGGACAACTGGGGACCGTGATGGAGGTGGAGGTGGAGGTGGGGGTGGGGGTGGTGGGGGTGGAGGTGAGTTGTTGGGGTTTGGGGGGAAGGGAGGGTGTGTATGTGTAGGGAAGGATGTGTGTGTGTGTGTGGGTGTAGAGGGAAGGAAGGATGTGTGTGTGTGTGTGTTTGGGGGGGAAGGTGTGTGTGTGTGTGTGTGTTTGGGTGGGAAGAGAGGAAGAAGGGAGGGTGTGTGTGTGTGTGTTTGGGTGTAAGTAAGAATTTGTGTGTGTGTGTGTGTGTGTGTGTGTGTGTGTGTGTGGATGTAAGGAAGGATGTGTGTGTGTGTGTTTGGGGTGGAAGGGAAGGGGGGAAAGTGTGAGTGTGTGTGTGTGTGGATGTAAGGAAAGATGTGTGTGTGTGTTTGGGGGGGAAGGGAAGGGGGGAAGGTGTGTGTGTGTGTGTGTGTGTGTTTGGAAAGTGTGTGTGTGTGTGTGTGTTTCAAATTATGTATGTATGTATGTGTATATATTTTTCTTTCTAGCCTTCATCCAAAATTATCACCTAACCTCACCCAACCTCACCCTAACTTCACCCTAACCTAACTTCACCCTAACCTAACCTCACCCTAACCTAACCTCACCCTAACCTAACTTCACCCTAACCTAACCTCACCCAAATCCCACCCTTACCTAACCTCACCCAAAATTCACCCTCAGGACACAGGCAGCGACACAGCCAGCTTGATACAAGTCGACACAAGTGAACCCTCTACCCCGGGTGCCATGACGGGTGACATCTTCCCTCTGAGTCTCAACAGGGGAGAGGTGGAGGAGGAAGGAGAGGAGGAATTTTCTCTCAATATTATAAAAGCTCAGGATTCGCTGATGACGTGGAAGGAACATTTTTAGGACTTCCCTCTGCATCCTCCGCTGCTGCCGCTGCTGCTGGGGAAGGAGGTAGGATACTATAGGATGCTTGTAGGATTGTTTAGGAAGATAAATAATGGCTGTAGGATGGTTTAGAAAGGTGTAGGAGTCTAAATAATGTATCTAGGATGTTGAATATTAGTGATAAATTAGTGTAGGATTCTAAATAATGCCTGTAGGATGGTAATTAAGGATGTTTGAATGGTCTAGGATGGTAAATGATGTCTGTAGGATGCCAAATAATGTCTAGGATATCTTTAAAATACTATAAAATTATGTATATATAGAGAATAGAAAAAATACACTTTATTCCACTTATTACCACATTTTTGCCACTTTCTACCACATTTTCACCTCATTTCCACAGCCGGGTCAGGTGGTGGTGTTGGGTCAGGTCGGGGCGGTGACCTCGCTGCCCCTCGGGTCATCGGGGTCAAGCTGCCGGAGGTACAGAAGCCCTTCCAGCCTGGCATGTCACCTGAGTTTTTGGAGGAAAGATATATGGTAGGTCTCTCTCTCTCTCTCTCTCTTTTTTTTTCTCTCTTTCAGTCTGGGTGAACATAACTTTCTCTTAATTCTCTCTCTTGTTCAATTTTCTAATATAAATAAAACACCTCCCATTCACCCATTAACACACCTTCCTCCGTCACCCAGCTGTGGAATGCAACGGATGTAGTCCGCCAGTACAGTCCGGATGAACTGGAATGTGGATCTATTGATGTAGAATTTCATAATACATCTGTTCATCATTCCCTTCACCTCAACAATGAGAATGGATATAGCATGGCTGCGTTATCAAAACAGGTGTTGGTGCTGGCGGCCGAGGGGGGGAGGACCAGAACAGGTGTGTGTGTGTGTGGGTGTGTTTGGCTGTGTGTGTGTGTGAGTGTGTCTGTGTGTGTTGGTGTGTGTGTGTGTGTGTGTGTGTTTGGCTGTGTGTGAGTTTTTGTGTGTGTATTTAGAATGTGTGTATTTTTGGGTGTGTGTGTTTTTGAATGTGTGTTTATGTACGTATGTATGTCTGGAAATTGTGTTTTTGTCTGTGTGTATTTGAAAAGTGTGTATGTATGTTTTATAAGTGTGTGTATGTTAAAATATATATATATATATATATATATATATATATATATATATATATATATATATATATATATATATATATATATATACTTAACCTTAATCTTAACCTACACACACACACAAGAAAAAACACAAAGTTGCAATTTCATGTGCTTTTAATATACGTACATAACCAGTTTCTTGACACACACACCCAAAACACACACACACACACACACACACACACACACACACACACACACACACAAACACAAACACACACACACACACACACACACAAGAAAAAACACAAAGTTGCAATTTCATGTGCTTTTAATATACGTACATAACCAGTTTCTTGACACACACCCAAAACACACACACACACACACACAAACACAAACACACACACAAACACAAACACACACACACACACACACACACACACACCCGAGCCATTCAATTAAGAAATATGCGTTTAATGAGAATGTTTAGTCACCCGCCAGCGCATGACTCTCCCCTCACCTGCCATCCGTGCTAGGTAATCTTGGTGTCGGGTGAAAGAGTCACCCGGCACTGTAAGGCCCTAGCTATAACACGGCCTTTGTCTCAATACAAACGTAATGCATTATTATTACGCTTGTTTTGTCATCCAGCCCACACTGGGGGAAGTTTGGCTCACCCGGCGTGTTTGGTTCACCCGGTGTGGTGTTTTTTTATTATTATTATTATTATTTTTTTTTGGGTGTAAAGCTAATTAATATTAAAATGAGGTTATTTCTATCTCTGGGGGTTAAGTTAGGTTAATTTTTGAGGTTTTCTCTCTGGGGTTAATTTTTTGAGGTTTTCTCTGGGGGTTAGATAAATTTGTGTTTTATTAAATTTATTATGATTTGGGGTGTAAAGTTAGGTTAAATTGAGGTTATTTCTATCTCTGGGGATGAAGTTAGGTTAATTTTTTAGATTTTCTCTGTCTGGGGGTTAGATTAATATGTTTTTTCTCTATCTATGGGTTTTTTTAAAGGGTTTCCGGGGTAGCACAGCGGGTGAAGGCAACGTCCGGGTGACTGGAGCCTCCGGGGGAATGACCTGGGGGTGGGGGGCCGCCTGGGGGGAGGACTAAACTATTTGATTTTTCTTTAGTAATCTGAGAATGGCTTTAGGGAGGAAAAAAATAAATAATAAATAAATAAATAATAATTGTTTTTTAAAATGTAGTCAGAATTTCAATTATTTTTTTTACGTTTCTCTCTCTCTCTCTCTCTCTTACTATTACTAATACTATTACTACTCCTACTACTACTACTACTACTACTACTACTACCACCACCACCACTACTACTCCTACCTTACTACCTCTCTCTCCTCCCCCCTCTCTCCCTCTCCCTCTCCCCCCCAGCAAGCTAATGGTACAAAATCTGACCTGGGGAAAAGACTGGCACATAGACTTACCACCGGGTGAAGACATCCAGGCCGTGGGTGTCGGGTGTGGGTGGGTGGCAGCAGCTACGGACAAACAGAATCTGCGTTTGTTTGGCGCGTGTGGAAGTCAAATTGAGGTTTTTTCTCTGCCGGGACCTGTCGTGTGTTTGGCCGGGTTTGAGAAGCTGGTGATGGTGGTGTTTCATAGCGGTGTAGGTAAGTGTGGGAGAGAGAGAGAGAGAATTAGATTTTTTATATTTATTTATTTATTTATTTATTTTATGTATGTATAACCTAACCTAACCTAACCTATCTTCACCTCCGCCTCCGCCCCCCCTGGGCTGCTAGGAGGCCTAGTGTGGGCAGGACGAGGCGGTGACGACACACCCTCACCTCTATAACACCCTTCTCTGTCTCAACCTCGCATAGTGGCAGCTGTTCAGGGTGACAGGGTGAAGGAAGGGATGGGATTTTAGGGTGAAAGAGGGGAGGGAAGGGAGAGAAGAAGGGTATAAGAATAGGGAGGAGGGAGGAGGTTTTAGGGTGATAGGATTAAGGGTGAAGAGGTTTTAGGGTGAAGGAGGGATGGGGTGTTAGGGTGAAGGGAAGGGATTTTTAGGGTGATAGGGAGAAATGGGGTTTTAGGGTGAAAAGAAAGGAAGGGATGGGATTTTAGGGTGATAGGAAGGAAAGGATGGGATTTTAGGGTGAAGGGAAGGGATGGGAGGATGGGAAGGATAGGGTGAAGGAAGGAAGGAAAGGGAGAGAGAAAGAAAAGAGTGGGAGAGAGAGAAAGAAAGGAAAGAGGAAAGAGAAAAAATATATAATTTAGATATAAAATCACACTCCAACACACACACACACACACACACACACACATATCCAAACACATACACACAACAACAAACTTTACACACACACATCCAAACACACGCACACAAATCCACACATCCAAACACACACACACACACACGGGATATATATTTTTTATATTTAATTTATTTTTTCCTTAGCCAGTACCCTTTTAATGTATATATATAAACACACATACACACACACACGCCCACACACCTTGAAGTAGAGTAGTGACACATGAGGAGTAGGTTTAAGTACAGGGAATCTTGTACCTTTACACATGATACACCTGACGTGGCCCTGCACCTCAGACCCGCCCACCAGGAAGTAGTGGTCACTCTTATTGGGCACCTGAGAGAGAGAGAGAGAGAGAGAGAGAGAGAGAGAGAGAGAGAGAGAGAGAGAGAGAGAGAGAGAGAGAGAGAGAGAGAGAGAGAGAAAAAAAAAATAGTAATTCACTTATATATAAAAGAAACAATAATAGTAATTCACATACATATAGAGAAAATAATAGTAATTCATATATATAATTCACACATCTATAGAATTTTTTACTGTTGACCTGAGGCAGAGAGAAAATAATATTAATTCACATATATATATAGAATTAGATCATATATATATAGAATTAGATCATATATATATAGAATTAGATCATATATATATATAGAATTAGATCATATATATATAGAATTAGATCATATACATATATATATATATATATATATAGAATTAGATCATATATATATATATATATATATAGAATTAGATCATATATATATAGAATTAGATCATATATATATATATAGAATTAGATCATATATATATAGAATTAGATCATATATATATATAGAATTAGATCATATATATACATAGAATTAGATCATATATATATAGAATTAGATCATATATATATAGAATTAGATCATATATATATATATAGAATTAGATCATATA